>JAODAL010015791.1:0-82677 GCA_025379985.1 Phyllomedusa bahiana | reverse complement strand
GAAGCTTGTTTGTTATCATCTTTCAGAAAAAGGGACAGTAATTACTACTATTTACTTTAAACTAAGAAGCTTCCTGGTCCTGACAACCGGAGATTTATCTAATTAGCAGTGGTCTGAATACAGGGAGCTCATATGCTAATTACAGACAGCTGGACCAGGAATTGACAGAGCAAAGCAGCATTATTTCATTCATGCATCCTATGAATCTTTCAGACAAAAGCTTTCAACATATAGGGAACACTAAATGGAGACGTTTTCCAAATATATTACTTTGTTCATTTTTTTGTTGAGGAACTACAAGTGATTTTATCACCCTTTGAGGGTTTTCTGGTTTCCCAAGTGACAACCTGTTTTACTCCTTCTCCCCTGCTGTTTGTTCTATCTGATAGCAGGGAGTGATGTCATCACACAGGTCACAGCACAGAACTGCGGGCAGTGAGAGCTTGTGTGTTATCTGATCTTTCAGACAAAAGACAGTAATTACTATTGTTTACTTTAACTCAGAAGCTTCCCTGGTCCTGACAGCAGGAGATTTATCTAATTAGCAGAGGTCTGAATACAGGGAGCTCATATGCTAATTACAGACAGCTGGGCCCGGAATTGACAGAGGAAAGCAGCATTATTTCATTCATGCATCCTATGAAACTTTGAGATGAGACAACCCCTTTAAGGCCCCCTCAAGCACTTCATGCTTGCAGTATTAGTTCGTAGTATGTATGCTTATAAGGAGCATGCTACATACAATAGCTGGAACTGGAGAGTTCAGCTCTATTGCCATAAGCCTTTTGGTATATTTAAATACTAGTAGAGCGTAAAGGCGTTAAAGGGAACCTGTCACATAGGTTATGCCTCCCTTGCTGAGGACAGTACAAGCTAGTGTCAGACCTGCTGTTCCCAGCACTGTGTCCCTTATTCTGTAAGATGCGGCAGTTTTCGAGTATTTAATGCTCAAATCTGCAGTTTTCAGCCAGAGGAGTCATTCAAAGAGTCAATTTTTCCAAACCCCGCCCACCTGAGGCTAGCCCCGTCCACCTCAACTGACAAACCTATTACTTTGAATAGGTAGAAACATGTGAATAACTGTCAGTGGTTGGGGCTAGCATTTGGTGGGTGGGGCTAACACCTGCTCATGAATAAGATTTAACCCCATAAGGACCCGGCGTTTTTTTTTGGTGACACGTTCGTTATTCCCTACTAGCCTTCTTAAAGCCATAACTTTTTTATTTTCCACCTACATAGACACATGAGGCTTTTATTTTGCGGGACAAGATGTACTTTCTAACGGTGTTATTCACTATACTATAGAATATACTGGGAAACCGCAAAAAAATTCCAAGTGGGACAAATTGTGAAAAAAAATTGTATTTTCGCCATGTTTGCGGGGGTTTTGCTTTTACGGCGTGCAATCTTCGGTAAATATAATGTGTTATCTGTATTCTTCAGGTTGTTATGCATCTGGCAATACCAAACATGTAGGGATTCCGTTATGTTTTGGTACCGTAAAAAAAATCCAAACATTTTCTATTTTTGAAATTTGCGCCACGGCGCCATTTTGTGCGACCAACAACTTTTTTGTACTAACACCTACGGACGTCAGTTAGGGGGCATTTTTTGCAGGTTGAAGTGTACTTTTTATCGCTAGCAGTTTGGAACGCATGCGACTTTTTTGATCATTTTTATTCCATTATTTTGAGTGACGTAAAATGACCAAAAACGCAATTTTGGCGTTTGGAATTTTTTTTCTTATATGGTGTTCAGCGTACGGGATAAATGATGTTATATTTTTATAGATCGGACTTTTATGGACACGGCGATACCAAATATGTGTAACTTTTTTATTATTTTAATGATTTTATTTGTAAAATGGGGAAAGGGGGGTGATTTGAACTTTTAATACTTTTTTTTTTTTTTTTGTACTTTAAAAATTTATTTTTTTTTTTTACTGTAACATTGAGGCCACCTGTGGTACTTGACCACTAGGTGGCGCGATTGTTAATACAACCTAATGCATTGCATAGGCAATGCATTAGGGTGTACAAAGATGGCGGTTTCCCCACTTCCTGTCTGCGGAAAGGAAAGTGGGGCAAACGGCCAGGGTTAGTGACGGGAGCCTTCACAAGGCTCCCCACCACACAATGCCCGGTGATCGGATCGGCGCAGCATAGCTGCGCTTATGCCGATCACCGCACCGATCGGGGCGCGGCACCGATTGGTGTTAATTCAGACGCCGCGGCCATCTTTGCCGCGGTGCCTGATGGGTAAAACAGCGCCAGCGGGCGGAGCCACCCGCCAGCGCTGTTACTGCCGGGTGTTAGCCGCTAACACACGGCGGCTGTGCGGGGGGGGGGGGGGGGGGGGGGTCGCGGAGCGAAACCCCCTGCAAAGCCCCTTAGCGGCCCTGGGACGTACACATACGCCCAAGGTCGTTAAGGGGTTAAGGGGTAAATGCTCTAAAACTCCAGCATCTTACAGAATAAGGGACACAGCGCTGGGAACAACACTAGCTTGTGCTGCCCTCAGCAAGGGGGGCATAACCTATATGACAGGTTCCCTTTAAGTCTCCACACACCAACATGGTGCTTCTCTGTAATGAGGTATATTACTCCTTTTGAGCCCCACTCAATGCCTATCCTCTAGCTAGCCAGTAAGTTTTACTCTGTACTAGTTGGGCAAACACCCCAAAACAGCTGTATACAGATGAACAAAACTGACACGGCTTTTCCTTTTCATGTTGCAAGACTCAGTGAGTTGGATGTGTCATGAGGAATGCATCTATATAGATGGTGCCGGAGAGTTCAGTTCTGTTCCCATAAACCTTTTGGAATATTTAAATACCAGTGGAGTGTGAAAAGGGGAAAACACCCCAAAAACAGCTGTATACAGATGAAAAGAACTGGCATGACCTGAATCCCTTTCATGTTGCGAGGATCAGTGAGTTGGATGTGACGTGAGGATGGCTACATACAATAGATGGCGCTGGAGAGTTCAGCTCTCTTCCCATAAGCCAGGGGTCTGCAACGTCGGCTCTCCAGCTGTTGGGAAACTACAACTCCGATAGTGAGACAAGGTTGCAGCCGATCTTCGCGCTCGGAACGCCACAATCCACGCGGAGTAGCAAGAACGGATATTCAAAAACAGTTCTTCAGTAGAAACCAGAAAAAGAGGCAAATTACATAGACAGGCACGCTAATAGTATGTGGGGCAAACCTTAACGGTGTTTTCTCATTTCAGAGATCATAGTTCAAAAGGAGAGGACCAAAAATCTAAACTTGTAGGTCCTCGGTTACCATAAGCAAAGTGCTATGGTTTAAGAAAACGGCCGTTTGTTTAATAGTTGGTAACAAAGTGAGAGCTCCGGTTGGGTCCGCACAGGTCCCACCCCCCGGTCGTATTCGGGAACGCGTGTCAGACGGAGAAGCAGGAAAGAGGTTGTGGACGGGAGCACGCAGGGAGGTGCGTGCACGACAACGAGAGAGAGAGATCTTTTCAGTAACAGCAAGCAGTGGTAGGTGTGACGTATGCATGCGGGGTTTGCTCTTTTCACTGACAGCAAGCAGTGGTAGTAGCGATGTATGCATGTGGGTTTGCTCTTTTCACTGACAGCAATCAGTGGTAGGTGTGACGTATGCGTGCGGGGTGTGCTTTCTTCACTGACAGCAATCAGTGGTAGGTGTGACGTATGCATGCGGGGTTTGCTCTTTTCACTGACTGCTGTCAGTGGTAGGCGTGACGTATGCGTGTGGGGTTGCTTTCTTCCCTGACCGCAATCAGTGGTAGGTGTGACGTATGCGTGCGGGGTTTGTTCTCTTTTCATGACAGCAGTCAGTGGTAGGTGTGACGTATGCGTGTGGGGTTGCTTTCTTCCCTGACAGCAATCAGTGGTAGGTGTGACGTATGCGTGCGGGGTTTGCTCTTTTCACTGACAGCAATCAGTGGTAGGTGTGACGTATGCGTGTGGGGTTGCTTTCTTCCCTGACAGCAATCAGTGGTAGGTGTGACGTATGCGTGCGGGGTTTGCTCTTTTCACTGACAGCAATCAGTGGTAGGTGTGACGTATGCGTGCGGGGTTTGCTTTCTTCCCTGACAGCAAGCAGTGGTAGTAGCGACGTATGCGTGTGGGGTTTGCTCTTTTCACTGACAGCAAGCAGTGGTAGTAGCGATGTATGCATGCGGGGTTTTCTCTTTTCACTGACAGCAATCAGTGGTAGGTGTGACGTATGCGTGTGCGATTTGCTCTTTTCACTGACAGCAATCAGTGGTAGTTGCGATGTATGCATGTGGGGTTTGCTCTTTTCACTGACAGCAATCAGTGGTAGGTGTGACGTATGCGTGCGGGGTTTGCTATTTTCACTGACAGCAATCAGTGGTAGGTGTGACGTATGCGTGTGGGGTTGCTTTCTTCCCTGACAGCAATCAGTGGTAGGTGTGACGTATGCGTGCGGGGTTTGCTCTTTTCACTGACAGCAATCAGTGGTAGGTGTGACGTATGCGTGCGGGTATAGATTTCTACCCTGACAGCAAGCAGAGGTAGTAGCGACGTATGCGTGTGGGGTTTGCTCTTTTCACTGACAGCAAGCAGTGGTAGTAGCGATGTATGCATGCGGGGTTTTCACTAATCACTGACAGCAATCAGAGGTAGGTGTGACGTATGCGAGTGCGATTTGCTCTTCTCCCTGACAGCAATCAGTCGTAGGAGTGACGTATGCTTGTGGGGTTTGCTCTCTTCCCTGACAGCAAGCAGTGGTAGGTGTGACGTATGCGTGTGGGGTTTGCTCTTTTCACTGACAGCAGTCAGTGGTAGATGAGACGTATGAGTGCGGGGTTTGCTCTTTTCACTGACAGCAAGCAGTGGTAGTAGTGACGTATGCGTGCGGGGTTTGCTTTCTTCACTGACAGCAAGCAGTGGTAGTAGCAACGCATGCGTGCGGGGTTTGCTCTTTTCACTGACAGCAATCAGAGGTCCTGCACCAGAGAGAGAGATCGTGTGCAGTCTCATGTAAACACAAACAGATAAAGCGGACAGTTTTGTTCTGCAGATCTGTAGAGGTCAGAGGTGTAATAATCTGTAAGGTATATCACTGTGTGAGAGAGAGAGACAGAGTCCTGAATGTCAAATGCCCATTCTACATACAAAGTAGAGAGAGCGAGAAATGTAGATATACACTATGGAGTTACACTTAGCGTTTCACTTCCAATGATTCCTTAGCCTCCGACAGCTGAGAACCTCTCTCCTCCCCCAGCTCACACAGAATGAATCCTCACGTGCACACCTTGGGGCGTGTCTGCAGAGAGAACGTGCTCTCTGCTGGGCGGAGAAAGACGCCCCTCCATTTCAGAAGCTCTGCTTAGCAACCAGTATATTCGGCTGCCAAATGATGAAACGATAAAACTCCTTTAAGCTAATAAAAATCATTTATTTTAAACAACGCGTTTCGTCACAGATGTCTTCAGGTTCAATTGAACCTGTGACGCGTTGTTTAAAATAAATGATTTTTTATTAGCTTAAAGGGGTTGTCTCGCTACAAATAATAGCTTTCAAAATGTAGGGAACACAAAATAAAGACATTTTCCAAATATATTTCTTTGTTCGTATGTTTTTGTTAAGGAACTACAAGTGAATTTATCACCTCCCTGGCTATTTCAGTTCCCTCAGTGACCGACCTGTGTACAGCTCTCCCCCCTGCTGTTTGTTCTATGAGATGAGTGACATCATCACACAGGTCACAGCAGCCTCTGTGCTAGGCAGCAGTAAAAAGCTTGATTTATCTAAAGTAAACAGCTCTAATTAGGGCTTTTGTTTGAGGGATCAGATAAAAACTCCTGCTAGCAGTTCTGGAGAGCTTCTGAGCTAACAAACTAATTAGCAGAATGAAAACACAGAGTTGAATACACCACTGAGCTGTATGCTCATTACAGTCAGTCTGACCAGGAAGTGAAAGAGTATTTTATTCATGTATCCTATGAAACTCTGTAGGGAGACAACCCCTTTAGGCCATGTTCACACGGCTTATTTTGGGACTGATTTGGTCCCATATTTCGTGCCGTACTGCGCGAAATATGGGACCAAATCCGTCCCAGTCATTACGGTAATCCACAGTTCTCATAGAGAACTATGGATTCCGACTCCTCTCCCTGCTCGCGAAATACGGCGAGCGGGGAGAAATTGGCATGTCAATTATCCCGGCGGGATACGCATCGTGGATAATGAAAGTCTATGGGGCCGGCGAGCTGCCGCCCCCGTCTCCGTACACACGGTGTAGTTGTGGACGAAATCCGTCCCGCAATTACGGCGAAAATAAGCCATGTGAACATGGCCTTAAGGTTTGCCCCACATACTATTAGCGTGCCCGTCTATCTGATTTGCCTCAGTAGACACGAGTTCTGGCTTCTGCTCCAGAACTATTATTCATGTCTGTGGGATATCGCCGAGCATCATGGCCGGGACAATGGGAAGGCAAAGACAGGCGACCTCCTAGGGCGCCACTTCATCCCACCAGAAAAGGAGGTGCAAGAAGGCATGGGAGGTGGGCTAAATTTTCCATAGGGGGCGCTATATGCATTATTTGCCTAGGGCACCAGAATACTTCTGGTGGAAAGAAGACTTTACCTAAAAAGTTGTGTCTGTCTGCAGATGTCATGCTGCTCTTCTTAGCAAACCCCTTTGACTGTCTTGACATCCTTCTTCATAATGTCGGTGATTTTGGGAAAATTTCATGCCAAATGCTTTTAAAAAGTTTCTGAACATTTATGATTTTTTTTCACATCCAGTAATCAGCTGCTAATTGTTCACTGGGGTAACCATTCCCCAAAAAGCGGCCCAATTCACTCCATTGAACCTCCCTCCTACAGGTCCCTGATACTGATACATTACCTCTATGATTAGCTGGGGACATTGCTTTACAACTACAATGTGGCCCCAAGGTCACACATAAATCACTCGAGAACATGGTGGTGGGGAATAAGGGGGGGGAATGTTTGTTATTCTTTTGCTGTGAAACGGTTTCCAATTCATCAAGCTTTGCTGGCCGTGCGCTCCCTAACCCACATATGTAATAATAGGAATCTTTATTTATATGGCGCCAACATATTCCGCAGCACTTAACAATATAGAGGGTAAAAGTACAGACAAAACCCAAACATTACACAATAAAAAGCTGCTTACAGATCAGACACGTGGTGTGAGGGTCCTGCTTGCTAGAGCCTATAATATATACTGTTGTTTTTTATGTAACGTAGAAGCATCTGAGGAAGTGCCGTACAGGCACGAAACGCGTTATGCACATTACTCTGCAATATTGGGGCTCATACCTTAATATTTTAATGGAATAAAATTTATTTTTATCCTCCGTCTATCTCTAGGAGGATTATTACCAAGAAACGAGCGCCCGGTCCCGTGGTGTGTGTTGCTATTTTCCGGAGGTGCCTGTCGCCTGGGTTGGCTCCAGAGGGTTAGGCCTACGCGGCCGCTGGTTCCGAGGCTCGGATTGTGCCACCCATGTCATCATGAGTGTTGTGCCTCCACCATAATCGCACAACACCACCAGGTGAGCACCCTCTATTGTATTTTATATATTGCTTATTGTATTGGACGTACTTTCACAGAAGAGCGCCACCTCTCTTTTTTATACCCTTTACATAAGTGCAGGAAAGGACAGAGATGTGTGTGACAGAAAGCGGAGGGGTTAGCAATTAGGACTCTTGGTCGACCGGGGGTGCAGCACTGTAGAGAGACCAGGTAGGGTGGTAGAGCTGTAGGGGGCGCAGCGCTGGGGAGAGACCAGGTAGGGTGGTAGACAGAGATGAGGGAGGAGATGCAGGGGGTGCAGCACTGTGCAGAGACTGGGTATGGTGGTAGACAGAGATAAGGGAGGAGATGTAGGGGGTGCAGCACTGTGGAGAGACCAGGTAGGTTGTAGACAGAGATGAGGGAGGAGATGTAGGGGGTGCAGCACTGTGGAGAGAGCGGGTAGGGTGGTAGACAGAGATGTAGGGAGTAGATGTAGGGGGGCGTAGAGCTGTGGAGAGAGCGGGTAGGGTTGTATAGAGAGATATGAGGGAGGAGATGTACGGGGGTGCAGAGCTGTGGAGAGACCGGGTAGGGTGGTAGACAGAGATGAGGGGGGGGATGTAGGGGGTGCAGCGCTGTGGAGAGACCGGGTAGGGTGGTAGACAGAGATAAGGGAGGAGATGTAGGGGGGGCAGCGCTGTGGAGAGACCGGGTGTGGGTGGTAGGGCAGAAAATGAGGAGGAGAAAGTAGGGGCTGCAGCACTGTTGGAGAGACCGGTAGAGTGGTAGACCAGAGATGAGGGAGGAGATGTAGGGGCTGCAGCACTGTGGAGAGACTGGGTAGGGTGGTAGATAGAGATGTAGGGAGGAGATGTAGGGGCTGCAGCACTGTGGAGAGACAGGGTAGCGTGGTAGACAGAGATGAGGGAGGAGATGTAGAGGGGGCAGCGCTGTGAAAGACCGGGTAGGGGGGGTAACAGAGATGAGGGAGATGTAGGGGGTGCAGCACTATGGAGAGACCGGGTAGGGTGGTAGACAGAGATGTTAGAGGAGATGTAGGGTGTGCAGCGCTGTGGAGAGAGGGCGGGCAGGGTGGTAGACAGAGATGAGGGAGGAGATGTAGGGGGTGCAGCACTGTGGAGAGAGTGGGTAGGTGTTAGACAGAGATGAGGGAGAGATGTAGGGGGTGCAGCACTGTGGAGAGAGCGGGTTTGGTGGGAGACAGAGATGCGGGGGGAGATGTAAAGGGGGTTGCAGCACTGTGGAGAGACCGGGTAGGTGGTAGACAGAGATGAGGGAGGACATGTAGGGGGTGCAGCACTGTGGAGAGACTGGATAGGTGGTAGACAGAGATGAGGGAGGAGATGTAGGGGGTGCAGCGCTGTGGAGAGACTAGGTAGGGTGGTAGACAGAGATGAGGGAGGAGATGTAGGGGGGTGCAGCGCTGTGGAGAGAGTGGGTAGGGTGGTAGACAGAGATGAGGGAGGAGATGTAGGAGTTGCAGCGCTGTGGAGAGACTGGGTAGGATGGTAGATAGAGATGAGGGAGGAGATGTAGGTGGTGCAGTGCTGTGAAGAGTCCGGAAGGGGGGTAGACAGAGATGAGGGAGGAGATGTAGGGGGTGCAGCACTGTGGAGAGACCGGGTAGTGTGGTAGTCAGAGATGAGGGAGGAGATGTAGGGGGTGCAGTGCTGTGGAGAGAGCGGGTAGGATGGAAGACTGAGATGAGGGAGGAGATGTAGGGGGTGCAGCACTGTGGAGAGAGCGGGTAGGATGGAAGACTGAGATGAGGGAGGAGATGTAGGGGGTGCAGCACTGTGGAGAGACCGGGTAGGGTGGTAGACTGAGATGAGGGAGGAGATGTAGAAGGTGCAGCGCTGTGGAGAGCTTTATGGATGAGAGTGATGAGTTTTTATTGTATCCTGTCCTGAATGGGCAACCAGTGCAGCGAGTGACACAGGGTAGAGGCATCAGTATAATGGCTGGAGAGAAAGATGAGCCTGGCTGCTGCATTCAGGACGGATTGGAGAGGGGAGAGTTTGCAGAGAGGGAGACTGATAAACTGGAAGTTACAGTAGTCAAGACGAGAAAGTATTAGGGTGACAATAAGGCTATATCTACACAGCAATGTTAAACTGCTGTTGGAAATCCGATTTTAACATCGTTATGCTGCGGTTTTTGTTGCAGCTTTTGCGGCCGGTTTTTGGGATTTTGGCAATTAGGGAATCCGCTGCCATGAAGAGGTGGACTTGGTCTGTACAATGGTTAGGTAGCTGGTACGAGGCGCCGTAAGGGTAAGTTCACTCAACGTCTTTTTCTGTCAGCGATGAGAAAGCGTCGTTTCCTCGTTAAAAATTCTGCGCTTGTTAATGCGGTACTTGAACAAGGAAACAACGTGGGTTGTCGGCGGCAGATATCTGCCTCCTGTGCTTTATGATTGCTGGCATGTCAAGTCTTTGTAGGCGCGGAGAGAATGTGTTGTTTTTATGCTTATTTTTGGGCAGATTAGGCGCCTAATCCAACCCAAAATAGCCGTCAAGAACGCTGTGTGAACTTACTGTACCCTAACATCCACATGATGCCAGGAGCCAAGGTTTGTAGCAGAGCATAGCCCATCACATTGCCTCCGCCATCTTGTTTTCTACCCATAGTCCATACTGGTGCCATCTCTTCCCCAGGTCACTGATGCACATGCACTTGGTCATCCAAATAACATAAAAGTCAATATGGCTTATCAGATCTGGCTGCCTTCTCCCATTGCTGCATGGTACAGTTTGGCTCCTCACATTCCACATGTAGTTACTTTTGGTGAGGAACAGGGTTCCGCATGGGCACTCTGACCGGTCTGTGGCTAATTTGTTCCTTGTCAGTCGCGGGTCCATTTTTATCTTTACGCGAGTCCATTTTTCCTTCTTCCACGACATCAACTTCTAGAACTGACTGGTCACTTGCTGCCTCATATGTCCTCCCTCCCCCAAGAGGCGTCATTGTCACGATATAATCCATGGAAATTGTTTCCCTTTAGTGGTTTTGAATGTAGGCTATCCTTGAAATGGGTCACATTCAAAGACTTTTATCAGTTTTACAGTCTCAGCCAGGGCCATCTTTTCCATTGGGCACACTAGGCAGTTGCCCGGGGGCCCCACAAGTATAGGGGCCCCAAATGGTGTATGTATGTCCCAGGAATACAAAAAAAATGGTGGAGAAGGAAGCCAAAGGCTCCCTGCCATGCCAATTAGCCTTGTAGGCTGCCGGTGTCCAGACATAATTGGTGTGCTTGGGGAAGGAGGAGGCTCAAGGCATGGCCAAGTGTGACGCCATGTATTTGGCAGGGCCCACTGTAGCACTATGCACAGGTGCCCATAATGCTGTTAAGATGGCTCTGGTCTGAGCCGTTGCTGACTATGTGCGAGGACCATCTAATCAATAGAGCTGTTTATACTAAGAAGGAAGGAAATCATACTAAAATAGAAATGCTCCCGTCTATCAGCTCACTGGGTGTTGAGGTGTGCACAGGAGCAGGATGACTACTATATCATGTTTTTATGTAGTTCATAGTATTACAGTTCTCTTGTGTTCATGATAATTTGTGATATACATGGCTCCATCAAGATACAATGGCCTCAGGATACAATATTTTCCCCATACAATCCTGTTTCCTAGGACATTGTATGTTGACTGTATTTTCAAGAAACAATGTCCCAGGCACCAGTCCGGCCAATTATCATGAACATTTTACTTGTTAAACCTCTGTATTAGTGAGGTGCAGTCAGTGATTGGCGGTCTATAGCGCCTCTCTACAGTAATGCGGTACTGCATGTCCTGTACTGCTCTTACATGTATTAATGAGGTGCATGCAGTGATTGGGGTCTATAGCACTTCTCTACAGTACAGGCGGTACTACATTCCTGTACTGCTCTTACATGTATTAGTGAGGTGCATGCAGTGATTGGCGTCTATAGCCCTCTCTAAAATACATTGCGGTACTACATGTCCTGTACTGCTCTTACATGTATTAGTGAGGTGCAGGCAGTGATTGGCGGTCTATAGCGCCTCTCTACAGTACAGTGGGGTACTACATGTCCTGTACTGTTTCTTACATGTTTTAAAGTGAGGTGCATGCAGTGTTTGGGTGGTCTATAGCACCTCTCTATAGTACAGTGCAGTACTACATGTCCTGTACTGCTCTTACATGTATTAGTGGGTACATGCAGTGATTGGTCTATAGCTCCTCCCTACAGTACAGTGCAGTACTACATGTCCTGTACTGCTCTTACATGTATTAGTGAGGTGCATGCGTGATTGGTGGTCTATAAGCCCCTCTCTACAGTACAGTGCGGTACTGCATGTCCTGTACTGCTTTTACATGTATTAGTGAGTGCATCAGTGATTAGCGGTCAATAGCGCCTCTCTACAGAAACAGTGCGGTACTGCATGTCCTGTACTGCTCTTACATGTATTAGTGAGGTGCATGCAGTGATTGGCGGTCTATAGCACCTCTCTACAGTACAGTGCAGTATTACATGTCCTGCATTGCTCTTATATGTATTAGTGAGGTGCATGCTGTGATTGGTGGTCTATAGCGCCTCTCTACAGTACAGTGCGGTACTGCATGTCCTGTACTGCTTTTACATGTACCAAGATGAATGGCTCCTTTAGGCACCAGCTGAGGGCTCCCTTTTCTGGTCCATTGTGTATAAAGTCCATGACCATAGAAGCTCCTGTCCTCATCATAGAAAGTGATTATCAGCTTCCAGAAGCTCTTTCTGATGTTATATGGAAGGAGGCGCTGTATCTGGATTAATTATCTACATAATTTTATGTGATCTCCATTTTGCATTATGTTGGTGACATTTTGGGACCTCAGAACCAATCACCACTTTCCCATAGAGTTTTTGTTCCATCACACAATGGTCGTCCCAGAACCAATTAATATTGTATGGTGAGGGAGTGCTGTGCAGTACACATACAATCGCACTACTACTACTTATGTCATTATCTTTATGTTTTTAGAATCGGTGTGTTTGACTTTTCTGTGTCCTTCCGCACTTCTTTCCGCCACATGACTTGGATGTCCTTGGATCCTCCAGACAAGATGCCCCTTTTACTCTCTAAAATGATGTCATTTCATTTCACAAAGTTAATTTGCAAACAGTGTAATCAATTCGCACTATATGATGTCGTCAAAGTCGATGGACAATGTCAGCCAGAATGTAAGGCTCGTGTTTACAGGTCGTCAATGAACATTCCCAGGGATTTCGGACGACGTGTATTAAACTTGGCACAGACACTCCAGATCTAAAGCGAGACAGAGGAGTGTAGAATGTGACAGTATGTATGAACCTGATGTATGTAGGTTCATAAATCTGGCGTGTGCCTTGCATTGCATAACGTTGGTGCATTCAAAAGTGCCGTGCCTGGTGCAAATTTTGGCGTACGATTGTTCTTACATCTATAGAACAGGGCTATGACAGTATTTTGGTGCAAGATACACCAAAAATGGCATTGCCCCATTTATACATGTCATCCTTAGTTTCTACCACTCATTTGTCTCTCCCTTGGGGAGAGACAACAATAAATTGGTCGGTGTGAGGATTTACGCACCTTTCAGACCTCACTGACGCCTGGTTTCTTGGAAAAAGAGCTGAAGAGCTCCATACCTCCCTCTATTGGATGTAGTTATCCTTTAATTCACATGAAACTCCCAGGAGCCTTGCAGTGTGCAAAGGACTTAAAGGGAACCTGTCACATAGGTTATGCCCCCCCTTGCTGAGGGCAGCACAAGCTATGTCAGACCTGATGTTCCCAGCGCTGTGTCCCTATTCGTAAGATGCTGGCGTTTAGAGCATTTAAACCCCCCAATCTATTCATGAGCAGGTGTTAGCTCCAAACCCACCAAAGGCAAACCCCGCCCACGACAGTTATTCACATGTTTCAACCTATTCAAAGTATAGGTTACAAAATTTAGGTGGGCGGGGCTGCCTCCGATTGGCCGGGTTTGAAAAAAACTACTTCTTTTGAAGGCTCCTTCGAATGACCCTACTGGGTGAAAACTGCAGATTTGACTTTTAAATACACGAAACTACAGCATCTTTACAGAATAAGGGACCCCAGCGCTGGGAACAGCAGGTCTGTTTTCAACTAGCTTGTGCGCCCTCAGGGGGCAAAAACTATGTACAGGTCTCTTTAAGCCGAGACAGTTAAGTTCATCTACAGGCAGCTGTTTGCCCTCATTAGTGTAGAGTAGAACTTACTGGTTGTCTGGGTGAGAGGCGAGAGTGGCTTAAAAGGGGTAATATCTCTCCTTGGGGGAGAGTCAACAATAAATTGGTCAGTGTGAGGATTTATTTGCCTTTCAGACCTTACTAAATCCTGGAAAAAGAGCTGAAGAGGTCCACACGACCCTCTATTGGATGTAGTTATCCTCAATTCACATGTTGCTCGCAGGAGCCTTACAGTGTGAAAGGGATTTAAGCCAAACCAGTTAAGTTCATCTACAGACAGCTGTTTCGGGGTATTTGCCCCTCATCAGTGCACTGTAGAACTTACTATTTGTCTGGGTGAGAGTTGAGAGTGGCTTAGTAGGGAGAATATCTCTCCTTGGGGAGAGCCACCAATAAATTGGTCGGTGTGAGGATTTATGCGCCTTTCAGACCTCACTGACGCCTGAAAAAAGAGCTGAAGAGGACCACACCTCCCTCTATTGGATGTAGTTATCCTCAATTCACATGTAACTCACAGGAGCCTTGCAGTGTGAAAGGGATTTAATCCAAACCAGTTAAGTTCATCTACAGACAGCTATTTTGGGGTATTTGCTCCTCATCAGTGCAGAATAGAACTTACTGGTTGCCTGGGTGAGAGGTGAGAGTGGCTTAAAAAGGGGAATATCTCTCCTTGGGGAGAGTCAACAATAAATTGGTCGGTGTGAGGATTTATGCGCCTTTCAGACCTCACTGACTCCTGAAAAAAGAGCTGAAGAGGACCACACCTCCCTCTATTGGATGTAGTTATCCTCAATTTACATGTAACTCCCAGGAGCCTTGCAGTGTGAAAGGACTTTAGCCAAACCAGTTAAGTTCATCTACAGACAGCTATTTTGGGGTATTTGCTCCTCATCAGTGCAGAATAGAACTTACTGGTTGGCTGGGTAAGAGGTGAGAGTCACTTAGAAGGTGGAATATCTCTTCTTGGGGAGGGTCACCAATAAATTGGTCGCTGTGAGGATTCATGCGCCTTTTAGACCTCACTGATTGTTTTATACAAAGCAAAGGCTTTTGGGAAAGAGCTGAGGAGCTCCAACAGAGTGTGTTGTGGAGCTCCTCAGCTCTTTTCCCAGAAGCCTTTATACCACTCATTTAGGGCCACATATATGAACCTGTTTAGGTCTAAAACTCACTTTTTTCCCCATAGGTTACTATGGACAAAAGAGTGAGTTTAAGACCTAAACCGTTTCATACATGTGGTCCTTAGTTTCCTATGTTGTGCATAAAAGGGGTTTTGCCAGACATTGATGGCATATCTATATGCTGCTACTTTAATGTCAGCAAATAAACTGGCGTTACAGACACTCCGGGGTTAGGTGCGGCCTAAACCAAACCTTCCGGATGCACAACCACATAGGGCAAGTGCGAGATTGTAGCCTACAATATACTACCTTGCTTGCTATAACGTTACTATACTAGGAAGCGGCTGGATATTTGTTGTTACTTTTTTGAGTCTTTTACATTATTGTCACCTATAGGACCTACACCTATTTCCAGAACAGGCCCCTGGGATTTCCCATTCTGAGTGGAGAAGTGGTTGCACTTGCGTGGTCACTCTCCATTCATTTCAATGGGAGTTACAAATTTAGCCAAGCAGCTACTTTAGGGTTTTCTCAAAATTCCCAATGAAATGAATGACTGTACAACCAATGTGAAAGCGCGTCCAACTCTCCATTCTGAACAAGGGTCCATTCTGGAGATAGGTGCGGGACTCGTCAGACAATGATAGCACATCCCAGCTATGTGCCATGAAAGTCTGTGATGGCAAAACCCCTTAAAGGTTCCCATGCACCTTTTGATACTTGTTCTGCTGACAGTCATGCCTCCCAGTAACTGTGTTTGCAAGAAAGAATCTACGTTTTTCTAATTTGTAACGACTCTTTTGGGTCCTTGTGTTCTTCTTCTTTCTGTCAACAAATTAAAAATCTGCAGCACACCCTCAAGTCTGTGGCAGAAAGTTCCTCTACACCATTGCATTCCCTGTAGCTGTGCTCCTGCCAGGATATGTCAGCAGAATACAGGGGCCATTCGAGGTACCGTACATACAATATTAGGAAACAGCATGAATACCAGCGCCCTCACGTATTTCTATTAATCTATTGCTCCCATTAATAGTAGAAGTAATTAAAAAACACCATAGCGTGGCCATTAGGAATGTAAATTGCCTGGTGGTCGCCTATAGGTTGTCTCACAAAAGCTTGCATCCAGTCTGTTTCCATAGACTGCCATACAGGATGGTATCCAGGGCTTTCCTTCTAAGGGAGACATTTGTCCATGTTTTTTTGTATCACTTTATGCTGTAAAATGCTCCAGAAATGAAAACAAATCATTGTATGCTCCAAAATTGTGCATATCACAAGGCATTATGGGAAAGAAGCTGAGAAGCTCAAGCGCCGTCTATTGGATGTAACAAATCCTCAATTTGCTTCTGACTCACTGAATCTTTAAGAAGCAAAAGGGATATAGCCAAGCCAGTATCACTCATCTGCAGACAGCTGTTTTGGGGTTTTGCCCCTCATCAGCGCAGTCAGTATTGCTCTACTAAGCACTGATGAGGAGCAAAACCTATGTAACCTACGCCCAAAACTATGCAGAAAATCCACATAAAATCTATCCTATGTGCAGCCACATTAAACTTGACCAATGGCGTGTCAACACTAGACCTGAGAAATTAGCTGGATTATCAGCTCACTGGGAGAACAGGTTACGTGCTGCTCATAGGAGTCTATGGAGAGGGGAGTAAAGGAAGGAGGAAGTAGGAGGTGGTGAATCGAAAAGGATTACAGAAAATCTGTCTTCTGTGCATTAACCCTTGTGGTGCACTTCCCCAATGAATTTGTCCTATGCGGTGGCCAATGGCTGCATGATTTTAAGTGTAAAGCAGTGCATTTATGGGCAAAACTGAGCAGCCATTGGCCATTGTCTTTGGGCTTGGGTCTATCTGCATGTGGCAGCCACAATGTGTGAAAGCACCTTTACATTTTACCATAGTCCAAGTGGTTCATAAAATGAGGGCTTCCTAGGTAAGTGCAGAAGGACAGAAGAGTCAATGCAATTCACTACGAAGAGCGTGAACACATCACAACACACTGAGACATATATCTATAGACATCTATTGCAGAAAATCCACAGAAAATCCCTCCTGTGTGCTGCCACATTAAACTTAACTAATGGGGTGGCAACGCTAGTCCTCAGAGAATTGTTGGATTATCAGCTCACTGGGAGAACAGGTTACGTGCTGCTTATAGAAGTCTGTGGAGAGGGGAGGGGAGGAAGAAAGAAAGAGGGGAGGTGCATTGAGAAAGACAGAGACAGAGATGCTGAATGCTCATATAAAATGTTTTAGTGTCTTACTCATAGGTATAACTGTAGCTATAGCATCCATAGCAGTTGCTATGCAGCCTACTCCCAAAACTATGCAGAAAATCCAAAGAAAATACCTCCAGTGTACGGCCACATTTAACTTGACTAATGTGGTGGCAACACTAATCCTCAGAGAATTGTTGGATTATCAGCTCACTGGGAGAACAGGTTACGTGCTGCTTATAGAAGTCTATGGAGAGGGGAGGGGAGGAAGAAAGAAAGAGGGGAGGTGCATTGAGAAATACAGAGACAGAGATGCTGAAGGCTCATATAAAGTGTTTTAGTGTCTTACTCATAGGTATAACTGTAGCTATAGCATCCATAGCAGTTGCTATGCAGCCTACGCCCAAAACTATGCAGAAAATCCACAGAAAATCCCTCCTGTGCGCGGCCACATTAAACTTGACTAATGGGGTGGCGACGCTAGTCCTCAAAGAATTGTTGGATTATCAGCTCACTGGGAGAACAGGTTACGTGCTGCTTATAGAAGTCTATGGAGAGGGGAGGGGAGGAAGCAAGAAAAAGGGGAGGTGCATTGAGAAATACAGAGACAGAGATGCTGAAGGCTCATATAAAGTGTTTTAGTGTCCATAGTTCAAGTGGGTCATAAAATGAGGGCTTCCTAGGTAAGTGCAGAAGAACAGTAGAGTCAATGCAATTCACTACGAAGAGCGTGAACACATCACAACACACTGAGACATATATCTATAGACATCTAGAACTCGAAGAGTAAGAGTGCGGATAGCATTACACACTGAAGGCTGCTCAGTTCTCTTCATGGGAAGGTATAAATAGCTTGTAACAGATTCTGCAAGGTGTGAGAGAGACATCTGATTTCCAGGCTCCATCTCTGTGGCTCTGCGATTGTAATGCAAATATATACAGTGCAAACAGCAGCGTATAGAAAGCAATACGTCAAATAGAGGAGGGTAAAGGACTCCTGTGTTAACAAGAATTTTTTTGAAAAGTATAAGATCTTGCTGACAAGCTGCATTAAATATTAATTCCTCAGTCCGCGGAGACCTTGTTACGCTCGTGTTTTTACCAGCACAGGTTTCTGAACAAAACCAACCAGCTGATTCCATCTCCTGCTTTGTTCTAGCTGAGCCGCTAAAAAAGCAACAGGAATAATGTGAGCAGCACCCGGGATAATTAACGTGTTACTTTTTGGGTAATGCACTAATAGTATCTGGGCGAGGAGAGAAATGACTGCAGAATATGGAGCGAGGGTGCAGGGAGATGAGAGGACGGAGACGGCAGCTAGTCACTGCTGAATTACAGTCACTGTCACAACGGCCACGTTATTTTTTATTACAGTGGATCGCGGTTCAGACAGTGGAGATATTATACTACTTATGTATTAATATTCTTTATATAGTGCACGGAGCTACACAATGTATTCATTCACACCGCTCCAATAGGCCCAAGCATGTTCCCTGATGAAAAGTTGTAACACATGGAAAACGCGGAGAACCATTCAAAGAGTAAAGAATTGAAGTTGCATTTTTTTGCGTGACTTTTGATCACAATTGATACTAATATTGACACTATACTAATACTATCTTATGGGGGTTGTCATTTCAGCAAACTTTTCTACATCATTAGTGCAAATTAATTTAGGAAACTTAAAGGGGTTGTCTCACCACATCAATTCATCTCACCTCAGTCCTGTTTTCTTGATTTCATTTTGAATTCAGGGGCGTGTTTACTGGCTTCTATTAGGCTGCAGTAGAAGCCAGGTCTGTAGCTATAGCGACCGGTGCTGGCAGCCAATCAGGAGAGATCAAACAGGTCTGTAGCTATAGCAACCAGTGCTGGCAGCCTATCAGGAGAGATCAAACAGGTCTGTAGCTATAGCGACCAGCGCTGGCAGCCTATCAGGAGAGATTGAACAGGTCTGTAGCTATAGCGACCAGCACTGGCAGCCTATCAGGAGAGATCGAACAGGTCTGTAGCTATAGCGACCAGCTCTGGCAGCCTATCAGGAGAGATTGAACAGGTCTGTAGCTATAGCGATGAGTGCTGGCAGCCTATCAGAAGAGATCAAACAGGTCTGTAGCTATAGCGACCTGAGGAGCTGATGCAGCCCATACAAGAGGGGATATCTAGGAATAGGTAGGACACTGGTAATGGACACATATTGCAAAGTGACTTGTTTTTGTAAGATCTTTAACATAAAAAGCAGCAATCCTTGTAGTGAGACAACCCCTATAATATATCATATTAGAAATTGTATATTATTATACATTTCAATAATTTTGTATTAATAGATTGTATGCAGGGCCTTGTTATCCATTGGGCACACTAGGCCGTTGCCAAAGGAGTCCACAAGCATGGAGACCCCAGGTGGTGAATGTATGTCCTGGGAATCCAAAACATATGTCCTGGATCCCTGGGTCACTGCTGCTTTTTTAGCTGTTTGTGTGTTCTTAAAAACCATGGTGAAGCAGGAAGCCTTTGGCTCCTTGTCCCACCAATTGATCTTGAAAGCTGCAGGCCTCCTACAAAACTTCAGCTGGGTTTTCCAATGTTGGTGGCATGATGATAAGGGTGTGTTTGGGGGTGTTTAGAGTCATGGCCTCATGTGGTGTCATTTTTGGCCATGGCTAGATGCTTGGCCTGGTGTAACGTCACGTATTTGGGCAGGGCCCACTGCCATGCTATGCTCAGGGGCCCATAATACTGTTAAGACAGCCCTTATTGTATGCACTATATTGTATGTTCTTAAAAACCATGGTGAAGCAGGAAGCCAATGGCTCCCTGCCCTAACAATTGATCTTGAAAGCTGCAGGCCTCCTACAAAACTTCAGCTGGGTTTCCAATGTTGGTGGCATGATGCTAGGGGTGTGTTTGGGGGTGGTTTGAAGCATGGCCTCAGGTGGTGTCACGTTTGGCCATGGCTAGCGGCTTGGCCTGGTGTAATGTCACGACTTTGGGCAGGACCCATTGCAATGCTATGCCCAGGGGCCCATAATACTCTTAAGACAGCCCTAATTGTATGCACTATATACTATTAAAAATTATAAATTTTTATATATTATAAGATTATATTTAATATATTCTATTAGACACATATAAGTTACTTCTCCCTCTCCTGTCTTACGTGTCACACCGTGGCCTCACTTCCCTGCTGTTGGCTCCTCCATTGGGCCACACAGCATTTCCAGGTCAATGATCTGCCCCCGGATCCCTCTTAAAGGGCACCTCCTCCCTTGCCCGTTCATTGGTGTTCTTCATAGCATTAGATTGTAATCCTCTGTGTCTATTCTTGGTATCTGACCTTGACTTCTGATCTCCTGACCTTTCTGTTTCTTTGCTGCCTGTCCTAACCTTTCGTTCATCAAAGTAAGCTGGCGCTGCCTATCTTGAGCGTTTACTTGTGACCCCACCACATATCTGTCTAATCCCTTGGTGCCATGCTTGCACATCAGCTGATCCATGATCCATCACCTTTCTCTGGTGAGCATTACACTCTGCCTCCTGCACTGATCATTCACTTAAATAGGTCCCTGTTTGGTTCTAAACTGGTTTGACTGAACTGAAAGACCTTTGGATTTAGGGCATCCCGAACCCCAATTTTTTTCTCTATCTCTATCCCTTATCCTATTCCCATCCATAACTGTAACCTTAAAGGGGTTGTCTCACTACAAGGATTGCTTTTTTATGTTAAAGATCTTACAAAAACAAGTCACTTTGCAATATGTGTCCATTAACAGTGTCCTACCTGTTCCTAGATAACCCCTCTTGTATGGGCTGCATCAGCTCCTCAGGTCACTATAGCTACAGACCTGTTCTGTCTCTCCTGATAGGCTGCCAGCACTGGTTGCTATAGCTACAGACCTGTTCTATCTCTCCTGATAGGCTGCCAGCACTGGTAGCTATAGCTACAGACCTGTTTGATCTCTCCTGATAGGCTGCCAGCACTGGTTGCTATAGCTACAAACCTGTTTGATGTCTCCTGATAGGCTGACAGCACTGGTTGCTATAGCTACAGACCTGGCTTCTACTGCAGCCTAGTAGAAGCCAGTAGACACGCCCCTAAATTCAAAACGAAACCAAGCAGACAGGACTGAGGTAAGATGAATCAATGTAGTGAGACAACCCCTTTAACTCTAGTTTAGGGTTAGGGTTTTCATGGGGTTTTTGGGGGTTAATGTACTAATATGTGATGCTCCTGGTCCAGTGGTGTGCTTGATGTGGTTTCATTTGTTGACCTTGACATAGACCCTTTTATATGGTACCTGAAAATGATGTTGGATGGAACATGGGGCATTGCACCAAAACAGAAGCCCCATCGAGGAGCACCACAGAATAGTAAGTTAAACTCCTAAAACTTAAAAAACCCCAACCTTAACTCAGGATAAGGGTGGATTTTGGGCAGTTTTCACCAGAAATTGATTCAGGACAACCTGAATTTGACATCAACCCAAATCCAAAGGGCAACTTAAAGGGAATGTATCGCTTCTTTAGTTCGGCTGATTCATACTGATTCATGCTCTCAGCTTCTCAACTCTACAAATGCAGGGGCGTTTCTTCCCCTCCCAGCTGGGTGACATCATCCCCCCTTCACTGTTCATGCTGGCTCCCGAGATTCCCCCCCCCTCTAAGTCCACATGTCACTGTGTCTCTCCCTATCAGTCTTATTTTGTAAGAGCTGTATACATACCACAGGCTACATTCAATCTAGACTGAGCACTCATCCCTTCTCCTCTCACAGCTGGAGATTTGTTACAGTTGAATCCAGCTTTCTATGAATGGCACAGATCTCCCTTCTATGCAGGAGAGGCAGGGATTGACACACAATTGTGCTGTTTTCTGATTATAGAAGCCCTGTAGTGTTATTCTGTTTCTTCTGGCTGTGCAGAGTGAAAATGTGCCGGTCCCTTACTTTGAGTGAAAGGCAGGAATGCAAGCTCCGTGAATACGGCCGACCGGGCAGAACAGAATGTAAATGAGCTCTCAGCTAGTAAAATGCAAGTAGGAGGGATCTGACCAGGACTGGATATCAGTGTAAACAGAAACAGAAGATAAGGAAAACCGTGATAACAAGACAGCTTTGCTAATGACATCCAATTGCAAAGTTACTTGTATTCACTGTCCCCTTATTCTGAAGACCATTTAATGAAATGATACAACCCCTTTAAGTTTTGAGGGATGAGACATTATCAGCTCATGGGAGGATCAGGTACCATGCTGTCCAAAGAAGTCTATGGTGAGAGGAGGGAAAAAAAGAGTGGATTTTTGGGCAGTTTTCCCCAGAAATAGATTCGGAACAACCTGAATTGCTTAGATTTTGGTTGAATTTGACATAAACCCAAATCCAAAGGGTAACTTAAGTCTTGAGGGACGAGACATTATCAGCTCACGGGAGGATCAGGTAACATGCTGTCCAAAGAAGTCTATGGTGAGGGGGGGGAAAAAAAGAGAAAGAGGAAGAATTGCATTAAGAAAGAGACAGAAGTGCTGCAGACTCTAAAAAAGCTTTTTACGTTCTCACTCATTGGCTTAGCAATAGCTATAGCATCCATAGCAGCTTCTATAGGGCTCAGGTGTTAAAAGGGCCCATTAAGGTGCAAAACATTGTAACTTTTGAAGGGAATAACAAGTTGGTGGCCTCACCCCAGTTGGATTCACAGCTACACTGATCAGTACTGCTGTATTATGTCATCTATGTTGCTATTGCCTCTGAGGTCAAACACTATGCTAGAGCCTGCAGAATCTCTGCCTCTATCTCTGTCATAGCACATCCTCCTCTCCCTCCTCTCTCCATAGACTTCTATGGGCCGAATGCAAACTGATCCCTCATAAGACTGAAAGATAAATAAAGATGAATTTTAGGCTGTGACTTGAGATTGAATAATTACTTCTGGAGAAAAGTGGAGAACTTGAAATGGCTTAAAAAGGAGTTTAACATGAGCAGGGCCGGGACGACTGGTAGGCAAAGGTAGGTGATCGCCTTGAGCGCCTCTTCATCCCAGGCGGAAAAGAGGGTGCAAGGAGGCATGGAGTGGGTTGAAATTCATATTTGGGGGGCACTTTGTGCCTTACTTGCCTAGGGCACCAGAATATCCTGTCCCAGCCCTGAACATGAGTATAACAAAGTTTCTTCAATTCTCTTGTACTTTTGGTTTCTCAATTGTTCAACCATGATTGATCTGGATCTGTCACTGTGTCCTCTACCAGCCAGCAGAATGGAGGGGCCACAGGTCTCTGTGGCCCCTTTTTTGTTTATGCAGTTCAGAGTATTCCAGTGAATGGGGCTGAGTTAGCTACAGTACCAGGCTTAACCCCAACCATATGGGCCCCGGGGAAATGAGGTGCCCCTTTGTTTTGCTGGTCAAACTCTTAATCATGCATTGTTAGCTTGTTTTAAAGCAGTCATCACCTCACTGTTCCCCTGTTCCTCTGTGAGCCAGTCCGAGCCTGGGGAGAGGTGTCTTGAAATCGCTTAAAGGGAATGTGTCATCAAAAACGAGTTATTGTTTAACTCAAATGTTTATGTTAAACACATTTTTTAAGAATTTTTGGTTATATTTCTTTTTAATTTTCCACATCACTTTCAATATTTTTTAATAATTTTTAACTCCTGCAGTTTTCACTTTGGCCACTAAGCCTAGTAATAGTCTGACACTTCCTGTTCTGTACAGAAAGATTCTCAATTGCCTGCTCATTATCAGCACAAAGAGGGTCAAACTGAAAGGAGACACCAGTGTGAATAGATAACACTGGATCCACCAGTCACAAGAGGGGATGTCACAGTTCACCCTTTCACCTCCCTGCACACTGACTTCTTCCCAGGTCACAGAGCATGACTAGAGAACTCTCTTATAGAAGTCAATGGGACTGAATCAGTCTTAAGTCTCCTATGCTACTATCACTCCAATCCTAAAAAAAACATCCCTTGACCCCTCCTGTCTGTCCAACTATCGCCCTACTCACTGCTCCCTTTTGCTTCCAAACTCCTCGAGCAGCACATCCATCTTCAACTGTCCTCCCACCTCTCCTCCACCCCTCTTCTTGACCCACTACAATCTGGTTTCCGACCCCATCACTCTACCGAAACTGCCCTAACCAAGGTCACCAATGACCTAGTAACTGCTAAAGCCTCATGCCATTACTCTGTGCTCCTCCTCTTAGACCTGTCCTCTGCCTTTGACACTGTCGACCATTCCCTCCTGCTACAAATCCTCTCCTCCCTCGGCATCACAGACTTGGCCCTTTCCTGGATCTCCTCATACCTCACTGATCGGACTTTCAGCGTCTCTCATTCTTGCTCCACCTCCTCCCCCCGGCCTCTCTCTGTTGGTGTCCCTCAGGGGTCAGTCCTGGGTCCACTACTCTTCTCTATCTACACCCTTGGCCTCGGTCAGCTCATAGCCTCACATGGCTTTCATTACCACCTGTATGCTGATGATACCCAACTCTACATCTCTGGCCCAGATGTCACTTCTCTACTCTCCCGGATCCCTGACTGTCTGTCCTCCATTTCCTCCTTCTTCTCATCACGTCTCCTAAAACTAAATGTGGAGAAAACAGAACTCATCATCTTTCCACCATCCAACTCTACCCCTGCCCCTGATCTCTCTATTACAGTCAACGGCTCTACACTTTCACCGGTCCCACAAGTCTGCTGTCTTGGGGTAATCCTAGACTCTGCTTTATCTTTCAAACCACACATCCAAACCCTCGCCTCTGCCTGCCGCCTCCACCTGAAAAACATCTCTCGCATCCGCTCATTCCTCGGCTATGACACTACAAAAATGCTGGTCCATGCCCTCGTCATCTCCCGCCTAGACTACTGCAACATCCTTCTCAGTGGCCTCCCAGCTAGCACCCTCGCTCCCCTCCAATCCATCCTTAACTCTGCTGCCCGTCTTATCCACCTCTCTCCTCGCTACTCCTCTGCCTCTCCCCTCTGCCAATCCCTTCACTGGCTTCCCATTGCCCAGCGAATTCATTTCAAGCTACTAACCATGACCTACAAGGCTCTCCATGACCTCTCCCCTCCATACATCTCTGCCCTAATTTCCAAATATCTCCCCCCACGCACTCTCTGCTCCTCACAGGACCTTCTCCTCTGCTCTCCCCTTATCAGCTCCTCACACAACCGTCTCCAAGACTTCTCCCGTGCTTCACCCACACTCTGGAACTCACTGCCCCAACACATCAGACTCTCCCCCACTCTCACCAGCCTCAAAAGCAACCTGAAAACCCATTTCTTCAGGCTTGCCTATAACCTTCACTAAACTTGTCACTACTTCCTCCACAGACATGTCTGCCCCTCACCTCCTGTCTCTTTCCCCCTCCTTGTAGATTGTAAGCCCTCGCGGGTAGGGTCCTCTCTCCCTCTGTCGTGCCAATTGTCATTATCCCTTATCACTGTACTCGTTTGACTTATGTAATGTATGTAACCCCCTCGAATGTACAGCGCCCTGGAATCAATGGCGCTTTAAAATAAATAATAATAATAATAATATGTGCATGGAGCTACTGTAAAGCATCTCTCTGACTGCTAGCAGTACACACAAGTCCTAGTGGCCAAAGTGAAAACTGCAAGACTTAAGAATTATTAAAAATATTGAAAGTGATATAAAAAAAAACAAAACAAAAACATAAATTCCTAAAAAATGTGTTTAACATAAAAACGGGACTTAAACAATTAGTCATTTTTTGATGACACATTCCCTTTAAGGTGGTCATTTACTGGGTACCACTGGAACGTACTGGCCCTTTAAATATTAAAGAGCCGTCGCGCTGGTGCCAAAGACGTGCTAGTAGACAGAAGTAGAGGAGAGATGGGCAGGAGTGGGGGGAGGTAAGTAAGAGGCAGAGTGCAGCGGGTGGTGAGGAGTGACAAGAGAGCGTCCACGGACCGGAGAAGGGACTGCATTATCATGTAAGGTGAAAAGTGTTGACCAGTTGACAATAACAGGAGCCTCTGGAGCGAGCAAAATCTACACCTCCAGACCCAAAGGTTCAAGACAAGCCTATGGATAAAGTGCCTTTAGACTGTCAGTTTTAGTGTATTTAAGCGGCAGTGGTTTTATTGGCCATGCGCCATATTAACATTAATATATATTGCCATATACCTGCCAAAAATCATTTATTGGGGTATAGGACTTAGAACATCATGATAAAGAGCAGCGGTAGCATGCAAAGCTGTCACATAAATGTTCCAGCGAGTATGACAGGTATGGTGTAACATTTCATTCACACATATCTATCAAAGCAAAATACACCTCGTACACTTATAATGAAGGAAATGTTACATCATAAATTTAATGATGCATCTTAAGATGCCAGGCTGGCTGCAGTCTATGACTGATCGCCCTTCCCACAATGTATAGCGGAGCTTTCTTCACATCGCCCATTGTTTTCTGCGCCAAAAATCTTACAAATGGTTTTTAATGCAGAAAAAGCAGGAAGATGTTCAGGATACAAGTTAAGTGATAAGAAGGTCTAAGAGGGACCTCGCCATGATGCCAAGCCAAGCCCATACCCACGACTTTTTGGATGGTTAAATAGTGACACCTATGACTATAATGGGTTTCTGCCATGGTGTCTGCCATTTATACAGAAAGGCAAAGGTAAATAAAGACTATTACCAAATACATTGCTGTTCGGATTTTGCTTCTCTTCAGAGTTAGGAATAGATCTTATCTCCTGCTTCTGCATACAATATTCATAGTTACCAGCCAACCCCCTACTCTCTTACAGGCTTCAGCAGTGGTCAGGATGGTGAGGTCACTCCCTGCCATGTTCTTTATCTGGAATTATGGGAACTTATTTATATTACAGACTAACAACCTTTAACCCTTTCGAGCTCTGTAGCCTTGTGCATTACAGTTTACAAACCTTCTGCAGTCATTTCACTGTTACAGGGTTAGCAAGAATAGCATAGCCGATATGCCAATCACTGCTATTGAACCACCCACAGCCAGACCAGGAAGTGTGTGTCTGAAGCTGCCTGTGGCTCTGTCAAACAGCATGGTGAGAAAAGCCCTTTAAAGCAACTTAAATGCTATTGATTCTTTCCTGATACCTTATCTCCAAAGATCGTTATCTGTCAACATGAAGCAACCCTATCACCTGCAAAGAAAAGAAACTATCCCTCACTAAGCAATAAACAAGGGGGGAGTGGATGTGACAACTAAAATCCCTGATGGCAAATGAACCTCTCCCTCAGGTACCTATATGCTATTTTCTCCTCCCAATCTGACTCAACACTTCACATGCTCCATCCGTCCTCTGTCTTTTAAATTAACCTCCTCTTGGCCTCTCTCCACCCAATTCTTATTAAAACCCTTCTTCTCTCTCTTCTTGGCATATATATATATATATATATATATATATATATATATATATATATATATATGTATATATATATAGAAACTACCTCACTCTCCTAACCACCCCTTTTACTCTTCACGCTACGCTACAATTTATATCTTTTTATTAACCGTATTGCAATTTATACTATAAAAATAGGAGCTACAGTGGGATGGAGTAGACACAGCAGAGGCACATTTTGATGGAGGATAAGGGAGCTTTCACACAGCGCAGTTTTGGTGCAGTTTTAACTGCGCTCCAATTAAACTGCCTTTATTACCAGCAAGCTTCTCTCAATTGTCTAAATTGTTCGGAAAGGTGTTTCAAGTAAGTTTTCAATGACTGTGTGTGAAGTCTTGTGGATACAAACACAATTGATTCCTCACTTTCCAAACAGTTTAGATAAGTGAAAGCAGCTGCTGGTAATGAAGGCAGTTTAATTGAAGCGTAGTTAAAACTGCACCAAAACTGCGCTGTGTGAAAGCACCCTTATCCTCCATCAAAATGTGCCTCTGCTGTGTCTACTCCATCCCACTGTAGCTCCTATTTTTATAGTATAAATTGCAATATGGTTAATAAAAAGATATAAATTGTAGCAAAATGTTCAGTTACAAACCAGAGAGATGCTTTGCAAGTATAGAAAGTTTAAAGTAAGTTTTTTTTACTGCAAGTTTATTTACCAAGTCCAAAAAATGGACCTTTAAGGAGTAAGAGGGACAGAGGGATTTGGGTAAAAAAAAAAAGGGACTGTCCCTCTAAAACAGGAACATTTGGGAGGAGGGATGAAAGTCTGTCTAAAAGGACTTTGTATGGATGGGGCTGCACCATTTTTTTGGCCTGCTTTTAACAAACGGTCTTTCCCCTGTTCTATAGATGTATGAACCATCTTACGACAAAACTTGGCATAATCTGCGCCAGACACGATACCTGTGAATGCCCCAAAGATGCGGTGGCCGTGTCACGCCAGAGTCTTACTATGCTCCAAAGTGTGGTGCAGAACTGTCGTACAAATCCATCCCAGTTTCAGAGAGGCTGAGACCACTTTTGTTGTAGAACGGGACACATGATAAAGTGCTGGGAGACACTTTCATACATACAGTTGGATCAGACACTATTGAACAGAGGAAGATCTGGGAAATCGGCGCAGGGTTCATACAAGTCACCCGAGGTGTCCAACAAAAACACTGCGCATTGTTCACACCACAACAAGGGCCTGAAACAAATCGTTACTGTACAGCCTCAAAAATAGATCAAAACACCTGCAGAAAAGGCTACAACAAAGATAAGTGACGCAAAATAACACATAAAACTTACAATAAACACTGCAGACATGGAGGGAGAGAGGAATCCCTTCCACAGACAGGACGCTGGGTGGTCAGGGGTACATAAAAGATACAAATATCCCTCAAAACACTGCAAGTTACACACACCTCCCTATCAGTACATCACTGTAAAGCAACACATTTATTCCTGTTCATATATATAGCACTGTTATATTCCACAGCGCTGTACAGAGATTGTCATCATTCACATTGCCCCATGTCCCCACTGGGGCTCACAGTTTAAATGACCAAACACGGGGAGAACGCACTCCTTGCAGATGTTGTCCTTGGTGGGATTTAAATGCAATACAAGGCAATGGTGCTAACCATTGAGCCACCTACTGCACTGTGCTAACCACTGAGCCACCCTGTTGCACCGCGCTACCCAATGAGCGACCATGCTGGACTGTGCTAAATACGGTGCCACCATGCTGCACTGAGGTACCCACTGAGCCACTGTGTTATACTGTGCTAAACACTGAGCTGCTGTGTTGCACTGTGTTATCCACTTGTACACCATGCTGTATTATGTTAACCACTAAGCTACCCTGCTATATTGTAATAACTAATGAGCACCATGCTGCACTGTGCTAATCACTGAGCCACTGTGCTGCACTGTGCTAATCACTGAGCCACCATGCTGCACTGTGCTAACCACTGAGCTACCATGCTGAACTGTGCTAACCACTGAGCCACTGTGCTGCACTGTGCTAAACACTGAGCCACCATGCTGCACTGTGCTAATCACTGAGCTACCATGCTATAGTGTGCTAACCACTGAGCCACCGTGCTGCACTGTGCTAACCACTGAGCCACCATGCTACACTGTGCTAACCACTGAGCCACCATGCTACACTGTGCTAACCACTGAGCCACCGTGCTGCACTGTGCTAACCACTGAGCCACCATGCTACACTGTGCTAACCACTGAGCCACCATGCTACACTGTGCTAACCACTGAGCCACCATGCTACACTGTGCTAACCACTGAGCCACCATGCTACACTGTGCTAACCACTGAGCCACCCTGCTGCACTATGCTAATCACTGAGCTCCCATGGTGCCCCAACAACTCAAAAATATATAAAAAAAATGCCAATAAAGTACCTCAGGCTGAAAAATCAGTTCAATCTGTTAACCATGACCTACAAAGTTCTCCATTACGTCTCCTTTACACAATCTCTGCCATAAAATCTAGATACCCGCCCCTCATGCAATCTCCACTCCTCACAGGACCACCTTCTCTGCTCTCTTCTTATAAGTTTCTCACATAACCATCTCCAAGACTTCTCCCGTGCTTCTCCCACACTCTGGAACTCACTGCCACAACACAACAAACTGTTTTGTAAGCTGCAGGCTTTCTACAGGACATGAGTGGGGTGTCCAGACATAGGCGTCATGATGATACAGGTGTGTTTAAGGGTGGTTAAAGGCCTCATGTGGTGTCATGTGTTTGGGGAGTGCAAATTGCACTGCTATGCCCATTGACCCTAATGCTGTTAATATGGACCTGCTTTTTACAAGTTAGTCAAGTATTTTTGACAGCTCATTACATTGGGTCACTCTCACCTTGGGAGAAAGATCAAAGACCATACACCAAAAGGACTTAAGATCAGGGTACTAGACCCCAGCAGACACGAGCAAACTCAGGACAGAATGCAGACACTAGGAGACCAGGACAGCATTGCCAGATAGGAGACTCGTGGACTACAGATACCAACAGACTAAGGAAACCTGTTCCTCAAATCCAAGGACTGAAGAAGACATGAAACCAGATGAGCAGAGACCAGGGACTGGGCAGGTGATCACTCAGACTAGGATCTCAGGAAAACAGAGCTTCAGCCCATTGCAGAACACCTTAAAAATTCACACCAATACTAAGGGCTTGGCTGGTGGTATTTGCTGGGTTTTATAGCTCAGCCTGATAGGTGATGAGCTACAGCTGGGAGCGAACTGGATGGTAAAAGCAGAAAGAGCAAAATGCAGATTTCATCCACAAGGATCAAAAGGCATTATACAGACGGGATGCAAGAGACCTTGCAGATCATGACAAAGACATCATGCAAGTGATTGTTGACAGAACAGGACTGAACACCTTAGAATACAGACAGAAATGACGCAAGAGTTCTGTCTTTCCTTTGTCCTTTTCTTCCAATTGTTGCTAAGAAAAATGGAAAGGAGTATTGATCTCTCCAACTCTAGTGTGAATCTACTGAAAAATGGATAAAAGTAACCTTGGACATGTTAACATTCTCAATCAATGTCTCACACCCACATTGCCGGAGCTAAATATTAGTCACATTTCAGCATTTCCCACATTCTATTATAGTATGAGACTGTTCAACTACAACCCTGGGCCCGTTCAGGGCTGGAGCCCCAGTGTCCAGCTGAGGGACAGACTGTCCTGAGGATTTTTCATGCTGTGCTCAATATCAATTTCAGATTCTCACTTAGTAAATGTAGAGTCAGCGGAAGGGATATCTATTCACTGTGAATTTATGGATTGAACTGGGAGTTCTGAACTAGAGCAAGCAGAAACTGGACAAGGGAATGGATGCCATAAAGTTATTCGGTCTCAGAACAAGTAATCCATAGGGCTACATGGTAAAGTCTATTGCCTTCAGTCTTGCACAGGGCAATGGTAAGTCTTATCATAGCCATCATAAGAGGGCTTTCTGATGGTGGGACAACACGTCCATTGATTCAGGCGATCCTACATGTGATTCACTACTTTAAGACTTTGCAACTTGTCATGACTATTATTAATTGGAGTATTGCAATGTTTCTGCCATGTGCACCCATATCGAAGTCTTGCCGAAGTCAACAACTGACCACACCATTAAACCTGACTGGCATACAGCAGATCAGTCCCAAACCAAAGCAAACCAGTCCCAATGCAATGATCCTCCCAAACCCATGCTAGATAGGACTATCCATTCAGTGAAGCAAAAGGTAAGTTTTTCATGCAAAAATTATGTTTTAAAGAACTTTATTTGCAAGATGGTCAGAAACAAATTTACAAGCAAGCTTCTGAAACATCTCTGGAAGAAGTGTGGCTCTAAAGTAGGACTGCGAATGGCAGTTGTCTGATCAGTACCGGGAGGGACGTGGGGGGCAAGAACAAGACATTGGGATGGCAGACACCATACAGCAGGTGGAACACACCGGGATTAGCGGATGGAATACAGCAGATACAGCAGACTTCAGACCCACCGTTGACAGATATCAGGGACTGTAGATTTGGGACCATCAGGCAGCAAACACCAGGAACAGCGGATTCCAGATCAGCAGACTTGACACCAGGAACAGAGGTTTTTGGACCAGCAGGTGGAAGACACAAGGAGCAGCAGATTCCAGACCAGCAGACAGAAGGCAACAGAACCAGTGGATTCGGGACTAGCAAGTGGCCGACACCAGGAACACCAGATTCTGGACCAGCAGGCAGCAGACACCATGGACAGCGGAATTTGGACCAGCATGTGGTAGGCAGTGGAGACAGCAGATTCCAGACCAGTAGGCTTAACACCAGAAACACAGAAGACTATACACCAAAAGGACTTAAGATCAGGGTACTAGACTCGTGGACTACAAAATACCAGCATACTCAAGACAGAATGCAGACACCAGGAGACCAGGACAGGGTTGCCGGATAGTAGGAGATACGTGGATTACAGATACCAGCAGGTCTCAGGAAAACAGAGAGCTTGAGCCCATTGCAGAACACCTTAGAAATTCACACCAATACTAAGGGCTTGGCTGGTGGTATTTGCTGGGTTTTATAGCTCAGCCTGATAGGTGATGAGCTACAGCTGGGAGCGAACTGGATGGTAAAAGCAAAAAGAGAAAAATGCAGATTTCAACCACAAGGATCAAATGGCATAATACAGACAGAAGGGATGCAAGAGACTTTGCAGATCATGACAATGACATCACACAGGTGATTGTTAACAGGACAGGATTGGCTCACAACACCAGACATTTCAGAACACCAATGGACAAAAATAATTCAACATGGCAGACCTCCATTTCGCCCAATTTCAATTATATATATTTACTACATCTAGGAACAACACCTACAGCCAATTGTGATCTTCAAACTGGAGATTTCACTTTACTGGTGAATGGTTAAAACAGTGGAAACTAGCATTCAGTGTTTCCAGATGGAGAATAAAGCACTTTTTTGGGTGGGGGGGCTCTATCTAAATTTATATTGGCAGTTCTTCAGAAGAGAAGGATCAAGGCTACGGTAAGTCTACACAGCTTTAGTTAAAATCCATAGAAAATCTGATGTTATTTTTACTTCACTGTGCATAATTTTTTTTTGCTGTGGTTTTTAGTCCTAGACCACACCCCAAAATTCATTGAGACACCAGACCAGACCCGAAAATTCATTGAGACACCAGACCAGATCCCAAAATTCATTGAGACCCCAGACAAATCAGACTCCTAACATATCAGACTAGACCAGATCCTTAGTGTTTCTGGACACAGAATTAATTTAGTCCTAGTCTAGACCCATAAAATATCAGACCAGACCCAAAAATTCATTTAGACTCCAAACCAGACCCCAAAATTCATTTAGACTCCAAACCAGACCCCTAACTCATCAGACTAGACCAGATCCCTAATTTCCTAGCCCCATATTTGATTTAATTCTAGACGAAACCCATCAAATATCAGACCACACCCTAAAATTCATTCAGACTCCAGAACAGACCCTAAAATTAATTCAGATTTCAAACCAGTCCCTAACTTATCAGATTACACCAACATTAATTTAGTCCAAGACCAAACCTGCAAAATATCAGACCAGACCCGAAAATTCATTTCTGCCCCAGACCAGACCCCAAAATGTATTCAGACTCCAAAACAGACTCCTAACTTATCAGACTGGACCAGTTCACTAATTTCCTAGACTCAGAATTAATTTATTTGTAGATGAGAATCATAAAACATTAGGCCAGACCCAAAATTATATCAGACCCTTAAAATATCGTCGAGACCCTAGAATTACCAGACCCCAGACCAGACCCCAAAATGTATAGACTCCAAATCAGATCCCTAACTTATCAGAATGGACCAAATCCCTAATTTCCTATACTCAGAATTAATTTATTCCTAAATCAGACCCATAAAACATTGTCAAGACCCTAGAATTACTAGACCCCAAAATGTATTCAGACTCCAGAACAGACCCAGAACTGATCAGACTGGGCAAGATCCCTAATTTCATAGACCCATAATTCATTTATTCCTAGACCAGACCCATAAAATATCAGGCCAGACCCAAAATTATATCAGACCCTTTAAACATTGTCAAGACCCTAGAATTACCAGACCCCAGACCAGACCCCAAAATGTATACAGGCTCCAAACCAGACCCCAAAATGAATTCAGACTCCAAACAAGACCCTTAACTAATCAGAATGGACCAGATCCCTAATTAACTGGACTCGGTGACATGGCAGCGTTTCATTTGTATGCAGAGCTGCTAGCGACATCATTGTAAATAAGAAACTGTCCATTAGAGCCATTAGACTTCACACCACATCTCAAAATTAATTCCCTAGACTAGACCCATAAAATATCAGACCAGACCCCAATATTTATTCAGACTCCAAGCCAGACCTCTAACTCATCAAACTAGCCCAGATCCCTAATTTCGTAGATCCAGATTTTATTTTTTCCTGGACCAGACCCATAATTAATTTAGACCCTAGATCAGAGCCCTAAAACATCGGGCGAGACCCTAGAATTACCGGACCCCAGACCAGACCCCAAAATGTATTCAGACTCCAAACTAGACCCCTAACTTATCAGAATGGACCAGATCCCTAATTTTCTAGACTCAGAATTAATTTATTCCTAGATCAGACCCTAAAACATTGTTAAGACCCTAGAATTACCCGACCCCAGAGAGCAAACTCCAAAATCTATTCAGACTCCAAATCAGACCCCTAACTTATCAGACTTGACCAGATCCCTAAATGATCACACAAGCATCCGGATGCTTCCTATCTTTATCTAGAGATCATGGACACAAAATTTTCTAAATGCTGCCATTTTCCATGTTACATAAATACAATAAACGCTATGCTGCGCTCCTGTGCCCGATCGCCGTACAGTGATCGCATTAAACCTAGGGCGGATTTGTTGGATAAAATCTTGATACAACTGGTTTCCATCCTATGTCAATGGATTCAGATAAAATCCCTAATTTCATAGACCCATAATTAATTTATTCCTAGACCAGACCCATAAAATATCAGGCCAGACCCAAAATTATATCAGACCCTTAAAACATCGTTGAGATCCTAGAATTACCAGACCCCAGACCAGACCCCAAAATGTATTCAGACGCCAAATCAGACCCCAAAATGTAATTAGGCTCCAAATCAGACCCCTAACTTATCAGACTGAACCAGATCCCTAATTTCCTAGGCTCAGAATTAATTTATTCCTAGATGAGACCCATAAAACATCGCCAAGACCCTAGAATTACCAGACCCCAGACCAGACTCCAAAGCTCATTCAGACCACAGACCAAGCTCCTAATTTATCAGACTAAATCAAGTTCCCTAAATGATCACACAAGCCTCCGGATGCTTCCTATTGTTATCTATAGATCATGGGCACAACGTTTCTAAATATTGCCGTTTTCCATGTTACAAAAATTTAATAAACATTGTGCCGCGCTCCTGTGCCCGATCGCCGTACTGTGATTGTGTTAATGCTAGGGCGGATTTGTTGGATAAAATCTTGATACAACTGGTTTCCATCCTAGATCAATGGATTCAGATAAAATCCCTAATTTCATAGACCCATAATTAATTTATTCCTAGACCAGACCCAAAATTATATCAGACCCTTAAAACATCGTTGAGATCCTAGAATTACCAGACCACAGACCAGACCCCAAAATGTATTCAGGCTCCAAATCAGACCCCTAACTTATCAGACTGAACCAGATCCCTAATTTCCTAGGCTCAGAATTAATTTATTCCATGATCAGATCCCTAAAACATCATCAAGACTCTAGAATTACCAGACCCCAGACCAGACTCCAAAGCTCATTCAGACCCCAGACCAAACTCCAAATTTATCAGACTAAATCCAGTTCTCTAAATGATCACACAAGCCTCCGGATGCTTCCTATCTTTATCTATAGATCATGGACACAACATTTCTAAATGTTGCGGGTTTGTTAGGAATTGCAAATCCTTGGATAAAATCTTGATACAACTGGTTACATCCTTGGTCAATGGATTCAGATAAAAACTGAATTTCTAAATGTTGTCATTTTCCATGTTACAAAAATACAATAACCGTTGTGCCGCGCTCCGGTGCCCGATCGCCGTACAGTGATCGTGTTGATCCTATTGCGGATTTGTTGGATAAAATCTTGATACAACTGGTTACATCCTTGGTCAATGGATTCAGATAAAATCTCTAATAAATAAATTTCCTTGAAAATAAAAGGAGCAATCTTGCATGCACTTGCTATTTTCCTCTGCAGCCATCCCCGCTCGTATGAGCCGTAGACACAGCTCGGTGACATAAGTGCAGACATGGCAGCGTTTCATTCGTATGCAGAGCTGCTAGCGACATCATTGTAAATAAGAAACTGTCCATTAGTGTCACATTAAACTCTCTTCTTTTATTAAAGCCTCCAAAACATCTCTGGATATAAATGAGAAAGGACTGACGCCGAGACGTGAACACCTCTGCTACGCGGGGCGCCATTATTTATTTATATTGTCGCTCCCTTATTTATTTATTTCCGCGCCGCTCCCCTGCCCCCCCCCCCCCCGTGTAATTTGCATTAATAAAGAGGCTGTTCTGCGTCGGAATGTGTTTTATCCGTTTTTTTTTTTTTTTTAATCCCTGGGCGATCCCCCTGGAAGAGCTAAGGGAGAGATCCGCCTGTCAGTGTAGACAAGACGAATGATTCCCCGTGTCAGCACCGCGTGGTTCAACGATGACAGATTGAGAGGAGCTGTCCCTCTGCCGACAGGCGTGCTTCATTTTCAAATTAATAAATCTGAATAAAATATTTTTCCTTTCATTACGAGCAGGCCTGTCTGACAGTTGCTGTGACAGGAGGGAGTAGCAGAGTTGATGAGAACAGCTTGCCCAAAATCCACCTGGGTTTTCTCCTGTTTTATTTTTACCTGCGTGCTCAGCTCTCGCCGTATCTCTCCTTCCATGTTGGTGTCTATTTTACTCTTCCGTCTCTCTGCCTCATTCCCGCTTTATGCCCCTGTGGTCGGCTTCTCTCCTCCGTCTGAATAATTTCACCTTCATCATTTTTATATGGACACATTTCTTTGGAGAGCTTTAGCTTTGCTTCGCTTTGAATTGCATTAAAACTTAGTGATTGTATATTTATAGACGCTGCCAAAAGTCACCTGTTTGAAGTCTGGTATCAATTTTAAAAAAAAAATAATTTTTTTTTTTTTTTTTTTTATCCAGGCGTTAAGGAAATACATATGTTGTCCTATTGTCAGGCAGGAAGCTCGGGTAGAAAATTCCTAGGTCTAATGAGGGAGGCGAAATGAATATTTACATAGTGATTTACCGGGAAGGCGGCGAGATAAAATAGAATGTTTGAACTGGTTTCTGGTAATGACTTATGACCGTTTGAGAACGGCGTCGGACAGTTAACAAGCGCAATTAATTTTCGTGAGTGATTTGCGGTGGTGCGGAGTTGACGGAGGGTATAATTAATGATTGAGAGGCAGAGCATTCTAGGATTTCAATGATAATTTCACCTTTATTGTGCAAATTTTGAGCAATAACCCGCTGTCATTTTTCTCTTTCTATAACGGTTCTTGTCTCACGACCCCCTATTTACCTGACTATGCTTTGCCAGGATAACTTGAGACAAACTAGGCTCAATTACGGGAGTTAAAGGCGCATAGTGTTCCCATTACATCTGTCCTATTACTATATATACAGCTCTGGAAAAAATTAAGAGACCACTGCACAGTTTTCTAAAAGTCAGCACCTCTACATGTCTGACAGCCGTTCCATTCCAGTGTCAGCTGAATTCCAACCAAAGTCCACCTCATTCTACTTAATGTTCTTCTGATTAGGAGATCAGCTGAACCAAATCTTATTTAATGAAGGAAAGTATAAAAAACACTGCTGTGGGCTTCACAATCCTCTTGCAATAGGACGAGCTGGATGGCAAAACAAGTGCTAGGAATAGGCCAAAAGGAATTTGAATGAAAAAATCATGGTTATTCCACCAAATATTCATTTCTGAACTCTTCCTGGCTTAAACCTTTGATCTTATTGTTTCTAAATAAATATGAACCTGTTTTCTTTGCATTATTTGAGGTCTGACAGCTCTGCTGCTTTTTTTTAAAATATAAAATTTTTTGCTTTGAATTTCGGAGACCAGTAGTTTATATAATAAAATAACAATGAACATTTTACTCCAAAAATACAGAGAAAACTGAAAATCTTGCAGTGGTCTCTTAATTTTTTCCAGAGCTGTATCTATACCAGTTCAGTGACATCCACTTAATGCAGTGTCAGGTTGCCCAGAGGCCATTGACTAGGTGTGGAGGCACCTGGGCAACATCCCCCACATTGGAAAGTATTTATATGGTCTTAGGCTAGAGTCTGTAAGTGGGAAGAGACATCTAATGAGGACATATAGGCCATGTGAAGCCCTGGTGCTCTCTCTCTCTCTCTGTCTATCTCTCTGTCTCTCTCCATCCCTCTCTCTCTCTCTCTCCCTCCCTCTCTCTCTCTCTCTCTCTCTCTCTCCATCCCTCTCTCTCTCTCTCTCTCTCTCTCTCTCTCTCTCCATCCCTCTCTCTCTCTCTCTTTTCCTGCAACCCCTGGACAAACAGCACTTACATCAGTACAGGCTAATTTTAATATGTGTGCTTTCTGCTATGTATATAAGTATTATCATCGCTATGAATAAGGGCACGGTGTTCTTTGCCCGAAACGCGTAAGCGTAAACATCTGTCTTTATGTCTCTATTTTTGTTTGCCACACGTTTTCTCCTTTATATGTGAGTGTTAGCTTTTAAAAAAAATGTCATTGCCAGACCCCAAAATGTATTTTATTGGATTGGATCCTTTCGTGGCGGATACTTGCTGCTTATGTATACTTATATTGCCGTGGCTTGGACGGACTTCCGTGCATGACTCTATGAAGGACGGAACTGGCTACACTTCCTTCTATATGTAAGTATTATCACATTTCAGTACACCTTATGGGCGCCATGTCTGATTTTTAGCACCCAAGCGCCATTTTTTGCGCGCATTAGTAGTGTAGAATTTGCCTGAATCTATGAACCGGTTCTACTGCGGGTCATAGATTTAGCGATTTCTAGCTACAAAGCGACACTTCTGGCTCAGATAAACCACTTTTATAGTGCTCTACCTGTTCCAGCAGTAATGCGCCTGGATTTGCCGCACTAAAGCTGTAAATGTGTAGCTTCGTACGGTTGTAGTGCACTCCGCCTTCAGCACGCCCCTGATCTCAGGCGCATTACAAAGTGCCGCGGGTGCCCAATAATGTGCCTAATTTTGAAGTGCACCTGGTTACAAATAGAGCGAACAGGGCTGAAAAGACGCCAGACCAGGCTCAGCCTCATTCATTCATGTCACCCTCTATATGTACATTCAGATATTCTAGGTGTGGATGGACAAGTAGATAATATATGTGATTTATATGCTATTTATGCAGGAGTCTCTATATGTGCGTGTAGTAATGGCTCAGTGCTGCACGTGGATTTGGTAATAAGTAGAGTTTCAGGAGTCGATATAGTGTCTCTATCTAGATACATTGCATATACATACACATTATTGACCACATTTGCCGGTGTCCAGGGAGGGCAGGAGCAGGAGGCCTCTGCGTGTGGTTATGTCCTCTATGTAATGTTCATGTGTTATATCTTCATGTAATGTATATTGATTTGTCACTCCTATGTTAGGTATCTGCGAGGGTTGTATGTTCCTCTCCTGTGGTGATTGAAGGACTAGAGTGTGAATATATCAGATTAATGCAAGGGAAACAGACTGTATAGATAACAAAGGGAACAGACTAGGAACGAACTAAAAGGGCGACGTCAACGTGAAAGCGTTTTGCAGCATTTAACCATACAGAGCCGTCAAGTGTTGGATTGTGGGGCCTAAGACCCCCAACTAGTAGTGACACCTTTAGCCCCGGTTCACACGGCTTATTCAAGCCGGAATTGCGAGCTGGATTCGCTCGCAATTCCGGCTTGAATAAGGGGCGGGAGCGGGGGCGCGGCCCGCCGGCCCCATAGACTTCCATTATCCACAGCGCGTATTGCGCCAGGATAATGTGCATGTCACTTTCTCCCCCCGCGGCGGATTCGCCGAGCGGGAAGGAGCGACGGAATCCACTGTTCTCTATGAGAACGGTGGATTACCGTAATTACTGCGACGGATTGGCGCCATACTGCAGCGCAAATCTGGCGCGCAGTACGGCGACAATCCGCGCACAAATAAGCCGTGTGAATGGCCCCTTAGTGTAAGTTCACACTGCTTATTTTGGGGCGCATTTCGCAGCAAAATGCGCCAAATAATTACAGTAATCTATAGCTCTCATAGAGAACTATGGATTACGCCTCCTCTCCCCGCTCGCACAATACGATCATATTGTACGCGCGGGTCGATGGGTGACATGTCTAATGACTGTCTATGGGGCCGGTGGGCCGGACCCCCTGCGCTACGGAAGAACACGCGTCTTAGCGCGACTTCCGAACACCCGGCATAATTGCGGGACGGATTTCGCCTGCAATTACGCCGTGTGCTCGGCAGCGGAGGTGGGTGTGGGTGGGGGTGGGGGGCTGGCAGCCGGCCCCATAGACATTCATTATCCACGGCGCGTATCCTGCGTGATAATTGACATGCCACTTTCTCCCCGCTCGTCGTATTGTGCGAGCAGGGAGAGGAGACGGAATCCATAGTTCTCTATGAGAACTGTGGATTACCGTAATGACTGAGACGTATTTCAGCCTATAATTCGCACAGTACGGCGCACAATACGGGCTGAAATTCGTCCCAAAATAAGACGTGTGAACATTGCTCTGTCCACACGATGAGCATTTCTAGTCTGATTCTACCCGGATTCCGCCTTGGAATTCTCATTGAAATTGGTTATGGTCAGGGCTGGGATGAAGGGAAGGCAAAGATAGGGGACCACCTAAGACTCAATTTTATCCCAGGCAGAAAAGGGGGCATGGAGTGACCTGAATTTTCCATAGGGGGGCACTATATGCCTTATTTGCTTGGGACACTAGAATACCTTGTCCCAGTCCTGGGTATGTTCACATGACATCAAAACCTTGTCTATAAAGCATACATGCCAACTCTCCCGCTTTTGGCGGGGGGGTCCTGCTAATGGGGGTCTCCCACCCCCGCCTTCCCGGCAGAGTTGGCATTCCTCCCGCCGCCAGCAGGCAGCGGGGGTTCTTTAAATGGCCGCGGCGACAGAGTAGCGCTTGTGCGCTACTCTTGCGCCGCCAGCCGCTGCTACAGGCGGGTGAAGCAGCCGCAGCGGACGCTCACCCGCCTGGCGCGTCTCACTGTGCAGGGAGGAGGCAGCAGGGATCGCTCCCTTCTCCCCCTGTATGTACCCGGCTGGTGTGCGCCGTACATACAGATCAGCGTTCCAGGGAGAGTGACACGCGGCTGCACTCACTCCCCCTGTGACGCTGAGACTACTCAGTTGGCAGCCTCGGACGTGCTGCAGGAGCCTGGTGAGGTAAGTGAAATTTATTATTTTATTTTTATTAGCTATAAGGGGGGCACTACCTGGCTAACAAAGGGGGCACTACCTGGCTAACAAAGGGGGCACTACCTGGCAACAAAGGGGGCACTACCTGGCTAACAAATGGGGGCACTACCTGGCTAACAAATGGGGGCAACTACCTGGCAACAAAGGGGGCACTACCTGGCAACAAAGGGGGCACTACCTGGCTAACAAATGGGGGCACTACCTGGCTAACAAATGGGGGCATCACCTGGCAACAAAGGTGGCACTACCTGGCAACAAAGGGGGCACTACCTGGCTAACAAATGGGGGCACTAACTGGCAACAGAGGGGGCCTACCTCTAACAAAGGGGGGCACTCCCGGAAAAAAAGGGGGCATACCTGGAAAACAAAGGGACTACCTGGCTAAAAATGGGGGCTCTACCTCAAACAAAAGGGGGCTCTCCCTTAACAAAGGGGGCACTACTGCAAAAAGGGGGGCATAGCGGCAACAAAGGGGGGGCACTACCTGGCAAAAAAGGGGGCACTACCGGCCAACAAAGGGGGGTTCTACGGGCTAAAAAGGGGACCCCCCCCAAAAACCTGGCTAACAAAGGGGGGCTCTCCCTCAAAAATGGGCTCTACCTCTAAAAAAGGGGGGCACTAGCTGGCAAAAAAAGGGGGGCAACGGGCTAACAAATGGGGATACTGGCAAAAAAGGGGGGCATACCGGGCAAACAAAGGGGCACCTGGCTAAAAAAGGGGAAACTACCTGTACAAAGGGGGCAACTCCCGGGCTTACGGGGGGAAAAACTACCTGGCTAACAAATGGGGGCCTCCCGGCTAAAAAAGGGGGGCTCTACCTGGCTAAAAAAAAGGGGGATCTACGGGCTAAAAGGGGGCATTCCCTGCCTGAAAGGGGGCACAACCGGGTTTAGGGGGGGCACTCCTGCTAAAAGGGCATCTCCCGGGCTTTTTTCCAAAGCCGTTATGCGTTAGGCGGGTGGGTGTGGTTTTTGAAGGGGATACCCCAAAAAGACGGGGCCCAAAAAAAAAAAATTTTTTGCCCTCTTAAATTCCTGCTTTTCCACTTTCAAAAGTTGGAAAACTTCTAAAAAGTGCACAGGTTTTTGGACAAAATTTTCCAACACGTTTTCTTTTTGAAATTCCAGACAAATTACTAAAACCCAAAAAAAAAACAGCATCGAAAACACCGCCCAAAAAAGCTCACAAGGGTTTGGATGAAGTTTGAACTTTGGTTTTATGGGGATTTTTAATTGTCATGGAAAATTTTTTATAAGCGCCCAAACAGCGTCCAAAAAAGGGGGGGGAAAAAAGCTTAAAGACCCCCGTTTTTGTAGCTAAAAACTCGGGTTTTTTTAGGGATCAATGAAAATGAACTGGGGGCGTTTTAGAGGTTTGTTTTGGGCAAGGAAATTCTCATAAAACAGTGTCAAAATCACGGTCAACATACCCTAGAAAAATTTTCACTGCCTTTAAACTCTTTAAACCCACCCTGGGAAAAATAATGGACTCCTCATTTTTTTCCCCGCTCGCCCTCCCAAAGCCATAACTTTTTAATTTTTTTACCATTTTGAAATATGAGGGGTTTATTTTTTGGGACAAAATGGTAACTAACCCCCCAAACAGACCCATGAACCCAAACAGACTCATATCCAAACAGAGCCATAGAACCAATCAAGCCCAAAAATAACTTTAAAAATCAGACCTATGACCAAACAAGCCCAAAACAACCAATCAGGCCCATATGACCCAACAGCCCCTAAAACCAATCAGAGCTCATGAAAACCCAAACAAGCCCCTGGGACCAACAGAGCCTAACCAATCAGAGCCCATAAACCATCAGATCATCAACCCCAATCAAGCCATAACAACCAATCAAGCCCTAGCCACCAATCGACCCATAACAAAAAATCAAGCCCAAACAACCAATTTAAGCCCCTACAACCAAACAAGGGCCCCTAACAACCAATCAGAGCCCATAGAACCAACGCCCCAACAACCAATCAAAAATCCCCCAAAATAGCAACCAATCAGACCCCTAAAAACCCCAAACAACTTATAGCAACCCTCAGAGCCCATAAAAACCAATCGAGCCCATACAAACCCAAACACCCATAGAACCAATAGAACCAGCTTTTTTTTACCCTCTTTAAAATTTTAAATGCTGCAGAAAAATTTGGGGTCTATAAATATTTTCAAATAAGAAGCACTTTTTGCATTTCCAGCTGAGAGCCATAACTTCTTTTTTTTTTTTTTTGTACGGAGCATATGCCTTGTTTGTTGGGGATATTGAGGTTTTTATTGGTATCAGTTTTGGGGGAACAGGGCTTTTTGATCGGTTTAAAATCTGTTTATTGGAAGACAGGGTGAAGAAAATACTGCAATTCTTGGAGAGTTTATAATTTTTTTAACACCGCTCACTGCGCAGTTACCGAAAAGTTTTTATCCGGGGTCGATACGTTATGGCGTTCCCCAGTTTGTATAGGTTTTTTATGTTGAAGCGCTTTAAAAAAAAAAAAAAAAAAAATTTTTTGGGGGATGATGATCACAACAGTTTGGATTTTTGTTTTCTTCATTTTCTCGGGCTGCCCTGGTGGGAACCTGAAAACGATCAACAGGTGCCCCATGAGCAGGCAGAAAGTTTTCCCCTTCCCTGTCTGTGAATTAGCCCCGCATCCTATTAAAAATGTGCACAAAAAATGATCATTGTTTAAGTCCCGCTTTTATGTTAAACACTTTTTTTGGGTTTTTTTGGTTGTTTTTTATTTTTCTATGACTCAATATTTTTTTAAAAATTTTAAATCTTGCAGTTTTCATTTGGGCCCATAATTTGTTTGCACTGTTTTTCAGCATCAAGAGATGCTTTACACAGCTTCAGCAATAGGAACTTAAACTGACTGAGCCCCTTATTTCAATCTCTGGCCCGGGAAAAAGGTCAGTGTGCAGGGGGGTGAAAGGGTGAACTGTCTATTCCTCTTGTGTTTGGGGGTCCTGTGTTATCCTTTCATTTGACCCTCTTCGTGTGGGAAAATGAGGAAAGACTGCTGAAACCCTCTCTACAAAAACAGAAGTGTAAACCCTTTTTTAAAGGCTTAGGGGCCCAAAGGAAAACGCGGTTTAAAATTATTAAAAAATATTAAAGTATAGGAAAATTAAAAAAGAAATTAAAACCCAAAAATTTTAAAAATTTTTAACTAAAAACGTGAGTTAAACAAAATAACTAATTTTTGATGACACTTTCCCTTTAAGCAAAGGATTAATCCCTACGCCCAGCCCCCCCCGAAGGCGGCGGGGGGCCCAGGGGTAATATAATGTGGTCCCTAGTTACAAAAAAAAATAATAAAATTTTTTATTTTATGGGGCAAACATTTTCCGCAACTTTACAAAATTCAAGGGGAAAAATACATCTTTTCACTTTTAAAAGTACTTCCCAAATGGAAAAAAGGTGTGGGGGCCCTGCTCATAGAGCTTTAAAATCTATTGGGGGTGTAGGGGAAAACTACGGTAAGAAGTGCCAAGTTTTACAATGGCCCGGCCCATGTTTCAAAAATAGGGGGTGGTTTACATGAAAAATGGTAACCTCCCCCCAGACTGACTCATATACGTAATGCCTGTGATGCCCCAAGTGCAGGGTGACAATGTTGTGATAGATGGGGGGCTTGGTGGGCCAGATTTGAGAAGAGTGAAAGCTCGCTTTAAAACCCCCGGGGGATCTCCAGGCTACCGTATGTCCACTTGCGGTTAAAAAACCCCCCCTGCTGGGATGTAAAGGTACACCAATGTGGGGGAAAGGGGAAAAAAAAAAAAAGCAAATTAAAAATTACAAAAAAAAACCCTTAGTATTATTGAAAGAGGGGGAAAAAAAAATTAGGGAAAAACTGGGGAATGAAAAACTTATAGCTTTAAAAAACATTGCACTAAAAAGAATAGGCCTGGGGGAAGGGGGGGAAAGGAGGCTGCCCCCTGGGAAGGTTAAAAAAAATATAAAATTTTAAAGTTAAGGTGTAATACAATTTTTTTTATGAATTGTTTTTAAATTTTTTTTTTTTTTTACTTTTTTATTGGGGGGGGGAGGGGTGAAACCCCCTGTTGTGCGGCTGACAATCTTTTCTCCTTTTTCAAAAATTTTAGGGGGCCGTGGTTGTATCGAGGGTTACATGGGGGGGATAGGTTTTTATTTTTTTCCCCCAAAGTTTTTGGACATTGATTCATATAATACACCCCACCAAAATGAAAACTGGCTCCATAACACGGGATGCGCAATGTTTTAAACTACCCGTGAACCTAAAGCGGGAAAAAATTAGACGGGGAAAAGCCAAAGGGTTTACTGTAAAAAAGGGGAATGTTAAAAATGTATTATACTGTTTTTGTATGTAATAGTTTTATACGTTTGAAAATGATACTAATATACTTTGGGTATGAACCCAACAAGGAAGAATTTATAGTGTCCTTTTAGCTTGGAAGGGGTTACAGTCTAGCAGAGAAGAAAATGGGGCGGTTAGGGTATCAGCCAATAAAGAGCTGACAGGGGGGAGCTAGAGTCTGTAACCAGTTATAAAGTTTGGGGTGTCGGGTCTGGAGTTAGTTATGTTATATTTTTCATGTTATCTTGGTTTTAAATTCCAGGGGTTTAAAACGCAGTTTAAAAGGAAAATCCCCGGCTATTTAACCGGCAATAGAAGGGGGGGGGGCAAGATGGACAGGCTGATTCACTAAACACTGGTTGGCAGACACAAAGAAGAAAAAATGGGGAGGGACAAAAGGGGAAGACAGAAACTCACGTAAACCAGGGGGCATTTTGGGGGGCTGTCAAAAAGTCTATGAACCCCAATTTTGGACAGAGCATCAGGTCGCCCGGGGACCACACCCTTCCGGGGGGGGTTGGGGGGGTGTCAGTGCCAGTGCCCGCACCTGGGACATTGGACTGAAATTGGAAAAAGAGGGGGGTTTGGGGATGTTAAAGTCAGTGAGAGGGGGTTGAATTTTCCACAAAAACTGGTGCACGCTAAGTGCTTTGTACTTCAAAAAAAGAGTAACGTGAATAAACCTAAGTATTTCCCGGAAAGGTTTTGTCTGTGGTTATTGAACCCGGGGGCACCACAAAACCACCCACTGCACTGCTACACCCAAGACCCCTCCGCAATACTCCATCCAGGGCTTTGGAGTCGGGTCGGGCCTATTTTGCAGGGGGTCAGTCGTCATAAAGTGGCCGACTCGCTCCCAAAATATTTTTAAAAAGTTGGTAGTTGTTCGAAGTGCAAAGAGCAAAGGGAAATTTTGTCCGGAAAAGCTACTGCCCCCTATCTCAGCCCCACACAAAGGAGTGTTAAATTTATGACTGGGGAGGGAAAGCCTGCCCCCAAAAAGATTTGCTCCCGGGCAAACGATTTCAGCAAAAATTTTTCACCTGTTTCAAAAAAAAAAGAGTTCAAAAACCCCCTTCATCGACCCGAGGGCGAGGGAATTCCTTTATACCTGACATTTTTTACGATTTGCCCCCGTGGGCACCCCTTTGCCCCAACCCAAAATTAGTGTAAGGGGCCCCTTCTTAGTGGAAATTAGAATCTGTGGGCATTATGAGGAACTGGGGGCAATACTTTTTCAGAAAAAATTTAGAGATCCACAACTGTTCCTGCAGTTTTTTTGATATTTAAATTTTTTTTTGTTTTTTTATCCAATAAATATAGGGGGGTTTTAACAATGGTTTAATTTGTGACTTTCAGGCCCATTCTCACCGTCCCCTACCTTTGTCAGAGGCTACTGTTTTTTTTATATAAAGTCATCTTACCTTTTTATACATAAATTTGACTTGCAATATTTTGATTTTTATTCTGCAGATTTTTTCTGTATCTGCTTGTTACTGTTTTGCTTTTAAAAATCAAAAATTTTTAATTTTTATTATTTTGTTAGTATTTGGGAAAAACCCCTTTGTTTTAGCTCTGCCTGAATCCTTTGGGTCTGGTTTAAATTTAAGAGGTTTGACCAAAATTATCCCCGGCTCTTTTACACATTCCAATGTTGGGCAATGGACTTTTATACAAATACGCTTTTTCTTATGTCCACCCAGAAGGTTCAAAAGACAAAACATTGTTACCCTTTTTTTTTGTCAGTGTCTGTTCTACCCAAAAGCTTGTTTTTGTATCATAAGGGTAAACACCTATTTACCATTTTACACAGTAAAGTTTTCACTTTAAACATGCGCCCTGTTAAGGGGGTCGGAGTCGGAGTCAGGGGGTCATCAGATAGGGGTTTGGGTCGGAGGGTTGGGGAAATGAGGAGTTCTTTGGGTCTCCGATCAAACCCCGCTACCATTAGTAACCTGTGATTTCTTAACATCTAAGGGGCATAACTTAATTCAAAAAAGTATGTGGCTTCAATACCTTGAAGAAAAACGAAAACAAGCATAAAAAAATATCTGGATATAAAAAAAAATACCGAATAAAAATCTTTAACTTTTTGAATGGCCAGAGGGGGCACTTATGGGCCCTTTAAGGGGAAAAAAACTCTTTTGTTTTTTCCTTGTTCAATAGTTTTATTTCAAATTAGCACAAAAAACATTGAAAGCAACATTTTATGTTCAAAGTTGCAGTAAATTTTTAAATTCTATATGAATTTTAATCACAGAAAGATAGCAAATATCCATTAAGACGTTTTTTAAGGGGTTTGTGCTACTTTCTGGATTAAAAAATTTTTTTTGTTTTTTCACTTTACTCCTTTCTTATTTCTATAAAATTTAGCCTGATATGTATTTAGGAACCGTGAGATTTTTTCTGGAGGCAAATTTTAATATTATTTAAAGCAAAAGAAAAGAGGGTTTTTGGGCCCAAAAATAGAGACAGAGGGACATTAGGAAGATTTTATTATAAAACAAACCATATACAGAAAGCCCCAACTGTTAGTCCGGTCGGAATGGCCCACAGTGGAAAAAGGGGGAAATCTGGGGGGGCACTGAAAGGCAGACCTGGAGCTTCTTTTAAACGGTATACATCCTTGAAGAGGGGCCCCCCAACAAATCCACTGGTATCCCAGAATCATCTCACTGGTGGGGGCAAAAATAATCCCCTGGTGGACCCCCCAAAAAATCAAAATTTCCCCGGTGACCCCAAAATCAACCCACTGGGGGCCCCAAAGAAAACCCCATGGTGGCCCCAAAATCAAAATCCACTTGACCCCCAAGAATCAACTCCACTGGTGGCCCCACAAAATCAACTCCACTGGGGCCCCCAAAATCAACTCCCCTTGACCCCAAAAAACAGCCCAGGTGGACCCCAAAAATCCTCCCTGGTGGGGGGGCCCAAGAATCCAAAACCCCTGGGTTGCCCAAGATCAATTTTTTATGGTGGGCCCCAAAAATCAACCCCCCTGGTTTCCCCCCAAGAAACAACTCCCCCGGTGAGCCCCAAAAATCAGCTCCACTGGTGGCCCCCAAAAATCAGCTCCATGGGGGCCCCCAAAATCAAATCCCGATACCCCCCAAAAATAAATCCACTGGGGGGCCCCAAGAATCAACTCCCTGTTTAGCCCAAATCAAAATAAATTGGCCCAAGAATAACCCCTGGTGGCCCCAAGAATCAACTCCACTGGTGAGCCCCAAGAATCAGCTCTATTGGTGTGACCCAAGAATCAACTCCACTGGTGGCCCAAGAATCAACTCCATTGGTGGGCCCCAAGAATCAATTCCACTGGTGGACCTCGAGAATCAGCTCCATTGGTGGCCCCAGGAATCAACTTCACTGATGAACCCTAAGAATCAACTCCACTGATGAGCCCCAAGAATCAACTCCACTTGTGGGCCAAAAGAATCACCTCCACTGGTGGCCCCAAGAATCAACTCCACTGATGAGCCCCAAGAATCAACTCCACTGGTGGCCCCAAGAATCAACTCCACTGGTGAGCCCCAAGAATCAGCTCCACTGGTGGGCCCCAAGAATCAACTCCATTGGTGGCCCCAAGAATCAACTCCACTGGTGGCCCCAAGAATCAACTCCACTGGTGAGCCCCAAGAATCAACTCTACTGGTGGACCCAAGAATCAACTCCACTGGTGGGCTCCAAGAATCAACTCCACTGGTGGCCCCCAAAATAATCTCCACTAGTGGCCCCAAAAATCAACTTCACTGGTGGGCCCCAAGAATCAACTCCACTGGTGGGCCCCAAGAATCAATTCCACTGTTGGGCCCCATTAATCAACGCCAATGGTGGCCCCAAGAATCACCTCCACTTGTGGGCCCCAAGAATCAACTCCACTGGTGGCCCCAAGAATCAACTCCTCTGGTGGCCCCAAGAATCAACTCCACTGGTGGCCCCAAGAATCAACTCCACTTGTGGGAGCAAGAATCAACTCCACTGGCAGACCCCAAGAATCATCTCCACTAGTGGGCCCTAGGCTCCCTAATCTGACACTCTGTTAGTCCTTAAAAAGGTAAAATGTTTTGGCGACTGAGTGGGCCCTCTCAACATCTGGTTTCCATAGCAGCTGCTCTGGTTATTAGAACTCCAAGCAGGAATAGATAGCGGTAACAACAGGGTGCTTTGATTGATTGAAGGTTCAAGGGCACCCTAGGTGATTCACCAGCTTGCCGGTTTGGCAGTCCAGGTCTGGGGGAGGAAATCATATTAAAGGGGTTTTCTCACCACGCTGTTTCATTGCGTTTTAGCAGTTTTGAACTTACTCTGTCTCCTCAAACTTTGGGTGGTTCTACAGGTTCTACAACAGTGATTAGCATATTTTATGAAACTGTGAATTTGACAGTACAGGATATTGTTATCTCTAACAAGATTACATATACAGCCATGCTTTTCAGTCCTCACAGCACATGTACCTTTTGTTTAGTGAAGCTGATCTTGCTAGATATTATTGCTTTTATCTCAGTCTGTCAGTGGAGTGACATTACTCCCTGCTCTCAGCTAATCAGATAACAAATGTCTGTCCGATAGGCAGATAACCATAGAAACCTGTGTGCACTTAAAGGGGTTTTCTCGCTACAAAGATCATATCTCAAATGATGGGGTAGTAAAAATAAGCACTTTTGCAATTGGTTTGCATTACCTTAATCACTTTATATAGCAGATATAAGCTAATCTGTGCATCTGTAGCTATTTCTGCAGCAGGTAGTTTGGCCACTCCCCCTTTACTGTGATTGGCTGACTGATATGTAATTAAGCCTGTTCAGAGACAGCCCCCTAGATGGGACACATCCCCTGTGCTGTGATTGGCTGCCTGCACTCTGTGCTTACTCCACTCTGGGCTGTGGAAAATGAAAGTGAAATGAACTGCCTGTGGTGACTGTGTCTGTATACTAAAGGCTGTCTTAGCTCCTCTCTATGCCCCTTCTCCCAGTGATAGTTCTATGTAAAGGATCTGGGCAATTATTGAGTTTCTTGCTGCTAGATTCATTCTCCTCCCATATAACATAGCCTTATACAGTCTGCGCTACCTCTTGCCTGATAACAGAGGGTGAGGCAGCGTGCCGTCTTACATTTGTTTAATCAGTTCAGGCTGTATGTATAGCTGCTTACAGCAATATAGGTGTTCTAGTTACAAGAAGCTTGTGGAGGGAGGTGACAGCTCTGCAGGCATGAGAACTGACCACTGCAGGAGGTCTGCAGAGCTGTGACTTCCTCTCTCCCCCACTGCTCACACAGAATGATGATGTCACCACTCGTCAGTGAGGGAAGACACGCCTCATGGGAGGAGAGACCCGCCTACAGGGAGAAGAGACACGCCCAGTCTCTCAAATAGAGGAAACCCTCGGTGGGCCTCTGAGCATGTTGGACCTGGAATTGTAAACTACATCCTCAGAAGGGGCAAAAAAGCATAGAAAGATATTCAAAAAGCAAGAGGAAGAGTATAGGAGACAGGTACAGTCATTTACAGCAGCTGTAGGGTGGGCCCCTAAAATAAACTCCACCGGTAGGCCCAGTAGCAGCTCAACTGTTGTCCCCCTAGAATCAACTCCACCTGTGGGCCCTGAGCGCCCCAGTCCGAAACTGGACACGCCTACTGGGAGGAGAGAGACGCCTCTGGATTTGAAGCTGTAACAGATAGAAACAGCTCAAGTCTGCGAAAGCGTGTAATGATAAAACGCTTTTATCTCATGACCAAAGTAAAACCTACTGACAAATGTATTTGGATAAAGTCTTCATTTAACTGTCCCTCTATGTTGAAAGCTAATCCTTGTAGTGTGAAAATCCCTTTAAAGTATCTCACCCTTCTTAGTTTTTTTATTTGGAATATAAACCCTCAAGTAAAGCTGATTTTTAATTGATTCCCTTCCCACTACTTACAATGATCAGTACATTGATAAATTTCATACCAATTATACCTTCAAAGCACATTGCCCCTTCAACCAGATGACAGATTAGATATATAGTTCAGCGACTTGTCATAGTTAAGAGGTTTTGCCACGATCTCACTTCATACCTCCTGCATCCAGCTCTTCAGCTCTGTGTGCTCAGAAGGGGGCGGGTGTGACTTGTTTGAATTGCCTATGATGTGACCTAGCAGGATGACATCACCAGACCTTTCCCCTCTCTAGTCAAAGAAAGGTCTGTTTATGTGTAGAACTGCAAGTAGCTACATTGTAGCTCAGAGGTAAAGTTTTTGCCTCCAGGCACAGGGGTTCAAATCCATGCAGTAACCAAACCTGTGGATTTTATTTCTCTTTATCAATGCACAGATCTGATTGAGGTTTCTTTTTTATTTATTTGCACTGTTTGACTAATTACTAAGGAGCACAGAGGACAGGAGTAGAATGACAGCACCTGGTGTTTGACACTCAGTAGCTGCTGAGAGGAGAGGTGATGTCTGAGCATGTGCGACCAGGAGTGAGGAGCTCTCATCACTGGTCGTATCCCCTGGAGACGAGCTGTAAACAATGGATCACTAAAGGAGCAGCTAAAACAAAAACGGTGCAGAATTTTTAATAATAATGAATGGTGAAAATGTTTGTTATTTCATTTGCAAGCTTAACACGTCAATTTTACTTCGTGGCAAAACCCCTTTAGTAAAATGGACCTTTAAGGTTCACTTTACAAAGCAAGGACATTTGTTGTTATACTATAAGTCTTCAAAGGAGTTGTCTGGCAGCAGAAAATAATCTGCAACAGGACCAGGTTTGGTAAGAAAAAAAAAAGTTATACTTACCTCCTGGTCCCCCCCTACTGTTTAGTCTTCACCAATTCTCGTCCTGGCAAACAGGAGAGGCCCTTGCTCTATTGCAAGTGAATTAAGGGTGACCTTTTACTGCCGGGACTAGAACCCGTAAGTGAAATGGAACAGGGAGCTCCGGAGCAGTAGTAGTGGAGAATCAGCAGGTAAGTATAAGTGTTACCAAGCCTGGTCTCTAATTAGTTTTTATTTTTCACCTGGACAGGCCCTTTAAAAGGCTTATACAGCTTTATAACATTAAAGTCCATAAAAGTTACAACAATAGAGCTGCAGCTCCTGCCACATATGCGTGTATCAGCTGATTCAAGGGGCAGTAGCACATTTCGGAACTAAATCGACAGACCTTACCTTTAGTCAATGGGAAAAAGGAGGGCTTCAGTTTGAATACATTATACATATATAAAATTTGACACAAGTGAGGTAGGCTATGCTATAAAAGCAGCACAATGGATTTTGCATTGCACCACATGGGTCCATGGTGATCTTTTTAGTGCTGCTTTTGCTATGAAAACAGGTTCACCTGTTGGACTGGCGAACACACACTAAGCAGTAGAATAAAAAATAGTACTAAACTTTTTGGAGAAATATTTGTGATTACTTTCTTTAGGTTATTAAGCAAACCAATCAAAAAAAAAATCTCCAATGGCTTGTCTGAGTCTGCATTCACCTTCCTGTGATGTTTTCTGTACTAATTTGGGCTCTTCCTGTGCTGTATGTAGCCTCCCTTTTCAGCTGCTGAGCAGCAGCATTTCCTATGGGAAAGCAATATCCCACAAGCCCCAGGATCCTTTGCTGCACTTTGTCTATTTTCCTCCCACCATACCTCAGTGCTCACCCCCTGCTTCTTCTCTCATGGTAATCGCCTTGGAAGGCAGGGCCAACTGGGTGTGGCTTCAGAGGCTGACCTGAAAAAAGCCAAACCCCATTGGTGACATGATCTCCAGGGCTGGACACAGAGCTGCTTCCTGTGTGTGAGGACCGAACTACTGAGCTTTCTGTAATAAAATAACTGATGTAGAACTGCAAAAAGTCAACAGAAAATGTAATAAAAGTGTGTTACAAATGTGCTGAAAGGCACGAAAGAGATTGCACTGGACAACTCCTTCAATAAATAAATTGAATACGTTTTTGAAAATACTACAAGTAGCTGCTACTGGCACTTTCACACCCAACACATCAGTTTTCACAGGGCAGTGTAGCTTTGGATCCACTGCATCAGATATAAATATCAGTGCACTTTGGCTGAAAAAAAAATATCAGTGCATCAATAATGTAAAAAGCAATAATAAAGTGATATATATATAATCAGAGATGCACAAAAATGTTTCATAATAAATAAATCAATATATATATATTGTGTTGTTACCGAATAGTAGGAATCTGAGTGGAACCAGTCTTGTTAAACCGCTGTATGGTCTTGGCCGCCGCGCTGCAGCTCAGTGTCAGGGTGCTGGCATCTTATTATAGCCTCGGTCATCGTTATGTGGAGCAACATTTCTTTGTCATGAGGCGCCATGTTGAACTTCCAGTGACCAGTATGAGAGAGTGTGAGAGCGATAGAACCAAATTTAACACCTGCTCCCCATTCACGCCTGTGACCTTGTAATACTAATGAGTCACATGGCACAGTGAACAGTAAATGGCAAATTGGACACAATTTGTCCATTTTCCCTTAGGGGTGTACTCACTTTTGTTGCCAGTGGTTTAGACATTGATGGTTGTGTGTTGAGTTTAGACATTGATGTCTGTGTTGAGTTATTTTGAGGTCACACCAAATTCACACTGTTAGGGCTTGTTCACACGGAGTTCTCTCTCCGTGTTGCAAGCGCTTTGGGGATCTGTCTTGGGGTCCGCTCTGTCGGTCCCCAAGACGGATCTAAACAATTAGCAGTGAGATTATCACTGCTGTCTATGACGAACACGCAGCGGCGTTCACATGAGGGAACGCAGCTGCGTGTTTCAATAGCTCCGCTCCGTCTTGAAAAGATTTGACATGCAACTCTTTTCAAGATGGAGCGGCGCTTTTGAAACACGGAGCCGCGATTTCTCATGTGAACGCCGCTCCGTGTTCAGCGCAGTGAGCAGTGAGAATCTCACTGCTAATTGTTAGATCCCTCTTGGGGACCGACAGTGCGGACCCCAAGACGGAGCCTAAAAGCGCTTGTAAGACGGAGTGAAAACTCTGTGTGAACAAGCCCTTATACAAGCCGTACACTGACTACTTTAGGCTGGGTTCACACGGCTTATTTGCGGGGTGCAATTACGCTGTGTGGACGGGGGCGGGGCGGGAGCGAGCGGGGGGCCGGCACCTCGCCGGCCCATAGACAATCATTGCTAGCGGCGCGTATACGCCGCTGGTAATTCACATGTCCCTTATCTCCCCCCGCGGCGTATTCACGAGCAGGGAGAGGAGACGTAATCCATAGTTCTCTATGAGAACTGTGGATTACCGTAATGACTGGGACGGATTCCAGCCGTAATTCGCGCAGTAAGCCGCGTAATTACGGACTGAAATATGTCCAATTTTAAGCCGTGTGAACATGGCCTTATATTGTATCAAAGTGTCAGATCTTCAGTCCCATGAAAAGATATAATACAATTTTTACAAAAATGTGAGGGATGTACTGACTTTTGTGAGATACTGTATATAGATAGATAGATAGATAGATAGATATGAGATAGATAGATAGATAGATATGAGATAGATATGAGATAGATAGATAGATAGATATAAGATAGATAGATAGATAGATAGATAGATATGAGATAGATAGATAGATAGATAGATAGATAGATAGATAGATAGATATGAGATAGATAGATAGATAGATAGATAGATAGATAGATAGATAGATAGATGGTGGAGATTAGTTTTGAAATCATCTATTACTGTAACCAGTAACAGAGTGTTGCCATCTTATACATTTACAATATATCAACTGGATATGCCATACATTTCTATTAGATGCAGTATCCACCTCTAGACTCACATGTGTCTAAAAAACCCCTTAAAGGGCTTGTCTCACTACATCGATTCCTCTCACCTCAGTCCTATTTTCTTGGTTACACTTTGAATTCAGGGGCGTGTTTACTGGCTTCCACTAGGCTGCAGTAGAAGCCAGGTCTGTAGCTATAGCAATCAGTGCTGGCAGCCTATCATGAGAGATTGAACAGGTCTGTAGCTATAGTGACCAGTGCTGGCAGCCTATCAGGAGAGATTGAACAGGTCTGTAGCTATTGCAACCAGTGCTGGCAGCCTATCAGGAGAGATCAAACAGGTCTGTAGCTATAGCGACCAGTGCTGGCAGCCTATCAGGAGAAATTGAACAGGTCTGTAGCTATAGTAATCAGTGCTAGCAGTTTAACAGGAGAGATCAAACAGGTCTGTAGCTATAGCGACTTGAGGAGCTGATGCAGCCCATACAAGAGGGAATATCTAGGAATAGGTAGGACACTTTTAATGGACACATATTGCAAAGTGACTTGTTTTTACAAGATCTTTAACATAAAAAGCAGCAATCCTTGTAGTGAGACAACCCCTTTAATGCAATATTTACAAAGTGTGAGCGGTGTACTCACTTTTGTGAGTAACTCTTTCTGTTTATCTATCTATACTACACAAAACTAATCCCTACCATCTATCTAACTATCTATCTATCTATCTATCTATCTATCTATCAATCTATCTATCTATCTATCTATCTATCTTCAAAAATATACTGCAGCACTCATAAACATAAAGAGCGGGTGCCAGCGAAACAAGTCCAGACCACAGACCTTCAATTAGGAAATAGCCAAAAATCCACAGCACTCCAAATTGATGCAAAACTTGTGATAAGATTAATTCACCCATGTCCTTGCAACGTTTCAGTCCAACAATAGTTTTTTTTAATATTAATATGTGAATATGCACTTTATTTTTAAATTGATCATTTATGTCGTTTGTCACTTGTTTGGGTATAAATACCCCTTAAAGGGGTTTTATCGCTACAAAGATCATGTCTCAGATTATGGGGACAGTAAAAATAAGCGCTTTTGTAATTGGTTTGCATTACCTCAGTCACTTGGTTTAGCAGATATGAGCTTTTCTGTAAATCTGTATTCTGTTTCTGCTGCTGCTAGTCGGAACACGCCCCCTGGCCGGATCCCGCCCTCTACACACGCCCCCTGCACTGTAATTGGCTGGCTGACATTTAATTCAGCCTGTTGGGATACGCCCCCAGACAGGAAATGCCCCAGCCACGCCCCCTGTGATGTGATTGGCTGCCTGCACACTCTATGTTTTCTCCCCTCTGAGCTGTTAAAATCGATAGTGAAACCAAGGTCTGCTTGCTCTATATACATCTCCCAGCTCTAGGGTGAATGATCTGGGCAATTACTGGCTGTTTAGGTCACAAATCCCCTCATATAACAGAATATTATCGCGTCTCCTGCCTTTTAACAGGGGGAGATGAGGAGGGGGAGGGCAGTGTGCAGTGCGCCTTATAACACAGGCTGCTGCCAGGTCACCGAGGGGACGGGGGGGGGCCGGGTACACTCCTCACATGTCTCAGCAGTTCAGGCTGTTTGTATAACTGCATATAGCACAGCAAGGAGCTTGTGGAGTCAGCCTGAAGCTCTGCAGACACATGAAAAGCATGCAGGAGGCTGTATAGCTGTCCTCTGCAGACACATGACAAGCATGCGGAGGCTGAGGAGCTATTCTCTGGAGACATCCTTCTGCTTCTACTGCCTCACCCAGAATAATGATGTCACAGCTCTTCAGTGAGGAGAGACACAGCTCCTGGGATAAGAGACACGCCTCCTGGTAGGAGAGACACGCCCCTGGATTTCAAATTTAATCTCAGAGAATTAGCTGAACAGCACGAACAGTTCAAATGATAACACCTCTTTAATCACATGTATCACAATGCTTGAAAAAGGTCCTATTGCTGGACTGAAACGTTGCAAGGACACGGGTGAATAAATCTTATCACAAGTTTTGCATCAATTTGGAGTGCTGTGGAATTTTGGCTCTATCTATCTTTCTGATATCTATCTATCTCATTTCTATCTATCTATCTATCTATCTATCTATCTATCTCCAATCTATCTATCTATCTATCTATCTCCTATCTATCTATCTATCTATCTATCTATCTATCTATCTATCTCATATCTATCTATCTCATATCTATCTATCTATCTTTCTGATGTCTTCTATCTATCTATCTATCTATCTATCTATCTATCTATCTATCTATCTCATATCTATCTATCTATCTATCTATTTCATATCTATCTATATATCTCATATCTATCTATCTATCTATCTATCTATCTATCTATCTATCTATCTATCCCTATCTATCTATCTATATATCTATTTCTATCTATCTATCTATCTATCTATCTATCATATCTATCTATCTATCTATCTATCTATCTCATATCTATCTATTCTACTTCTATTTCTTCATATCTATCTTATCTATATCTCTCTATCTATCTATCTATCTATCTATCTATCTATCTTCATTCTATCTATCTATCTATCTATCTATCTATCTATCTATCATTCTATCTATCTATCTCTCCTTCATATCTATCTTTCTATCTATCTATCTATCTATCTATCTTATCTATCTCTATCTATCTATCTTCATATCTATCTATCTGTCATGTCTATCTATCTCATATCTATTCTTCTATCTTCTTCATCTTTCATATCTATCTATCTATCTATCTATCTATCTATCTATCTATCTTGTCTGTCTATCTATCTATCTATCTATCTATCTATCTATCTATCTATCTATCTATCCTAAAGCAGATACACAAGTTCATGAATTGATCCCACAGAAAATGGCAGGTTTAGCATCTTTTATCCTTTATATGAAACAATAAGGTCACCATCCCCCATTGGTGTCATCTTGTGACCCGTCTATATGATGTCAGAACATGAGGTCACCTGGGTTTCCCTTTAAGCCCATGACATCATACGGCAGAGGCGCTGAGGAGAGCGGCCAGATTTTTGCCTGAATCAATCACATTTCTGTTTGATTGAAGGAGGGGTCCGACTATGGAGCAGGAGAAGAGAAGCCGCTGAGCCTGAGACCTGTTCCCATCTGATGAATCGGGATCCCGGCGCCATCTGATCACATTAAAGCAATGATAACATTTTACAGAGCGTTTTGCATTTTATTGCCGAGGAATAAATGGTAAAATTCACAGCAATGGATACTGTGAGTGACGTTTATGAGTCAGGTCTTAAACTCCTGTAGAGTGATATTCTTATAAGTCTTTGAAAGATGCAGATTTTCTCCAGAAATGCGCATATCAGAAACCCTTCAGATGGGGAGGCAGAAACATTTGGAGGAACAAGGCTTTAAGCAAATAATGCGCTGCAATATTACACTCAATAAATCACAATTATAGGAGATATTTGGAGGGTGACTGGTGAGACGAGGGATCTGCTGGAGAAGCCCATCTTCCATACAGAACGCTTCTGTCTTCTTCTGAATTCTCCTGGCTCCAGTGTAAGAACATAGGTCCATAAAGGAAAGAGCGCTCCAGTCCATAATGTTGACCCCGGATGATACAGAATTAGGGGGGTTTGGTAGCACCTGGGGTCCCTGTGGCTCATTATGGACCATTTGACACATGGGCGCAGATTTAGCCAGACTGTGTAATTCTTAGACTGTGTAAAGTTACATTATCACAAGGCATTCTGGGAAAGGAGCTGAGAAGCTCAAGCGCCGTCTATAGGATGTAACAAATCCTCAATTTGCTTTTGACCCACTGGGTCTTTGGAAAGCAAAAGGGATATTTAGCCAAGACAGCATCACCCATCTGTAGACAGCTGTTTCGGGGTGTTTGCCCCTCGTCAGTACAGAGCAGCTTGGCTAAATATCCCTTTGCTTTTGACCCACTGGGTCTTTGGAAAGCAAAAGGGATATTTAGCCAAGCCAGCATCACTCATCTGTATACAGCCGTTTCAGGGTGTTTGCCCCTCGTCAGTACAGAGCAGAGCGATGCTGGCTTGGCTGAGTGGGAGTGGGTCAAAAGTAAATTGAGGATTTGTTACATCCTATACAGGGCGTTTGAGCTTCTCAGCTCCTTTCCCATAATGCCTTGTGATATGCAGATACTTCGTGGAGTGCAAAAGGCAATTTTGAATCTCCACACGCCTATATGGCGCTCTCCCTAAGGAGAGATCTTCCCTTTCTGAGCCACTCATTGCCTCCCACTCAGCCAAGCCAGCATCTCTCTGCTCTGTACTGACGAGGGGCAAAACCCTGAAACAGCTGTGTGCAGATGATTGATGCTGGCTTGGCTAAATATCCCTTCTTGCTTTCCAAAGACCCAGTGGGTCAAAAGCAAACTGAGGATTTGTTACATCCAACAGAGGGCGCTTGAGCGTCTCAGCTCCTTTCCCATCATGCCTTGTGATATGCAGATGCTTCGTGGAGTGCAAAAGGCCATTTCGAATTTCCACACGCCTATATGACGCTCTCCCCAAGGAGAGATTTTCCCTTTCTAAAGTTACATTAGACAGTCTTAGGCTCCAGAAAAATGTTCAGCCAGCTCACCTGTCTCTTTGGCTTGCGGGGTAACTGTGAGGTTAGACAAATGGATTCTGTGTAAAGTAAAGTCCAGCACCAGAATAAAATTCAAAACTTTATTATCAGTCCATTAAAACAGAACAGGGGAGCAAGCAATGCTGACGCGTTTCGAAACGCGTCCGAGTTTCTTGCTCCACTGTTATGTTTTCAGCTCTGTTATAAGCTCTAGAAAAGACAACAAGCTAGAACCCAAAAACATAGCAATATGTTCATTCACATCCAATGACGTAGACCACAATGTTTATAGATAGGTAATTAACCCCTTAAGCCAAACGCCTGAAAAGTAATTAATGACCAGAACAGTTTTTTTAGTTTTTGCCTCCTCGCGTTTCAACAGTTGTAACTTTTGTATTTTTTCAATGACGCAGTTGGATGAGGCCTCGTTTTATTCGAGACAAGTTGTACTTTATGGGGGAATAGGTTAAGTTCACCTATAAATAATTGCATCTTTTTTTACACCATTCACATTTCACACTTAATAACTTGTCAGTTTAATTCTACAGGTTATTACGGTCGTGCGAATATCTAATATGTGTAGGGTTTTTTGTTTGTTTAATTTATGCACAAATATTTTTTATTAAATATTTTTTTTTTATTTTTTTTTACACTTGTTTTTTTTTAATCCCATGAAGTGTTTTTTTTTTTTTTTTACACTTAGTAATGTATTAGCATATTCATATATGCTAATACATTATAATCTGTGTCAGTTTGACACAGGCAGTGATCAGGACAGCACACTGTCTGCCCTGATCGCTGGCTTATTACACAGACAGTCCTGGGGCTACTCTAGGTACCCAGGGCTGACTGTGCAGCCGTTCCCCGGGCTCTGACCCGGATGTCCCCGATCACCCGACAGAGCAGGGAAACCCTTTGATTGCGCTGCGGTGACGAACTGCGGCAATCAAAGGGTTAAAGCACCGGGGAGCAGAGGTTTCCCCCACTCCCCAGTGCTTGCAGGAGATGCTCTGGGATCGGGGCTGTGCAGTCCAGCCCCAATCTTAGTACTGCTGCGGCGCAAGGCGCCGCAAACTCCGTTGTCTGCAGCAACGTCAAAAGACGTCACTGCAGACGAAGGACCTGCACCAGCCGACGTCAAAAGTCGGCGGGTGGTCGTTAAGGAGTTAAAGAGGTCGTCTCACCATGCAGTTTCACAGAGCCACAGGCAGCTTTATACTCACTCTGCAACATCAGGCTGTGGGTGATTCTATAGCAGTGATTAGGATATCAGCGATACTATTCCTAGCTGAGTGTTGCAGACACATAAGTGCAGGAGATTTAATCTTCAGTAAACAAACCTGGTGCTCTGGAGGAGTGAAAACAATTGCGTATCTGAAAACAAAAGCTAATCTTGTTAGAGATAAAGGGTGACATGTACGAAAGTGATGTATACAAAAGTGTATATGAACCTGGTGTATGTGGGTTCATAAATCTGGCGTATGGTATGGCTTGTGTAGCATAGCAAATCTTTGGTGCATTCAAAAATGCCCTGTCTGGTCCAAGTTTTGGTGTATGACTGTTCATACATCTATAGAACAGAACTACGACAGTTTTTTGGTAGAAGATATGATAAAAAAAATTCACAACCCCCGTTTGTACATGTCACCCAAAGAGTCTGCTCAGGAGTGAGCTCTGACCATGCTAACATCATGCCCGTCTCGCTGTCTTATCACGAAGAGAGATATGGACGGTAACCCAGAGATACTTGAGTGCACTCAGAGCAGATAAAATCTCTCACCTCCTGACCAGGGAAATTTCAAAACAGCAATGTACTTTAAAAAAGTTCTAATTTACTGTTCCCTACATGTTGAAAGCTCATCATTGTAGTAAGAAAACCCTTTCAAGGTTGTGTCCCACTGAGGACATGGGTGCTGTAGATGGTGACCATCTCTGTACGGCACTGTGGAAGATGTGGGCGCAATATAAGCAACAGGAAAATATAAACTGCACATCTCAAAGACTTCCATGTACTGGCGATGGGTTATACTTGAGGGTCCAGCTGCTTGTTCAGCAGCTTCTTTGTTGCTATGTGTCACATCGGCTCAGGGTGCCCGGGACGGCGCAGTGGAGTTGCTATAATCTCTATGCTGAACACATTTCCTTAGCTTTTTAGTGTTGAATGTAATTGTAAAAGGGACGAATCCTAATAAAAAATGACTGCGCCTCAACATCTCACTAAAAACCCGTGTCGTCTCATATCACTGCTCAGCTCCTTAACAAAGCCAGATCCGAGCGTTCAAAGTGTTTACACGCCATCTGCAAGTCTCTGCAATCTTTACAATTATTTTTACAGCAAAAAGATCTGCTGAGGGAAACGAAGTATAATATTTTATGGCAGTGCTGCTTCTCAAACATCGCCGATCAGATCCAACTGTGACACATGCGTCTGCAAACTGCTGCCCACCAGCATATGTCTGAATCTGCAGGCTTCAGCTCCACATCCGCCTGACGCATTGCTGTTCCTTATTAACTCTATCAAGAATTACACAACCTCACTGCCAAGAAATATACCATACCAAATATGTCATGTAATGTCTATCTATCTATCTATCTATCTATCTATCTATCTATCTATCTATCTATCTATCTACCTATCTCATATCGATCTATCTATCTCTTTATCTATCTATCTCATATCTATCTATATATATATCTATCTCATATCTATCTATCTATCTATCTATCTATCTACTATCTATCTATCTCATATCTATTATCTATCTCATATCTATCTATCTATCTGTCTCCATATCTATCTATCTATCTATCTATCTATCTATCTATCTGATATCTATCTATCTATCTGATATCTATCTCATATCTATCTATCTATCTATCTATATATCTATAATCTATACATCTATCTATCTATAATCTATACATCTATCTATCTATCTAGATATCTATTATCTATACATCTATCTATCTATCATCTATACATCTATCTATCTATCTATATTCTATCTATCTCTATATCTATCTCCATATCTATCTATTTATCTATCTCCTATCTATCTATCTATCTATCTATCTATCTATCTCCCATCTATCTATCTATCTATCTATCTCCTATCTATCTATCTATCTAGCTCAAATCTATCTATCACATATCTATCTATCTATCTATATCTATCTATCTCATATCTATCTATCTATCTCTATATCTCCATATCTATCTATCTATCTATCTCTATATCTCCATATCTATCTCTATATCTCCATATCTATCTCTATATCTCCATATCTATCTCTATATCTCCATATCTATCTATCTATCTATCTATCTATCTCATATCTATCTATCTATCTCCATATCTATCTCTCTATCTCCATATCTATCTCTCTATCTACATATCTATCTCTCTATCTCCATATCTATCTATCTGTCTCCATATCTATCTATCTATCTATCTCATATCTATCTATCTATCTATCTATCTATCTCCTATCTATCTATCTATCTATCTATCTACCTATCTATTTAAAAACTCCCTCTTCTCCTTCCTTCATCCACATCTTTCCCCACGCTTGATTAAACTTGATGAACATATGTCTTTTTTCAACTGTACTCCTTCTGTCCTTCCATAAATATTTAAAAACATCTATTCAAAAGAATATATCTATTTAGGTATATAGCTAAAAGTATCTACCTATGTATTTATCTTCAAGTATCTTTTCTCTCTAGGTGCTATACTGATGCCTCTACCCTGCATCAGTATAGCCCATTCAGTACAGAATACAACATACACAAATCACTCTCAACTATAAAGCTCTCCACAGATCTGCTCCTCCCTACATCTCTGTCTACCACCCTACCCGGTCTCTCCACAGCACTGCTCCCCCTACATCTCCTCCCTCATGTGTCTACAACCCTACCCACTCTCTCCACAGCTCTGCCCCCTCTACACCTCCTCCCTCATCTCTACCACCCTACCCCTCTCCCCACGCACGCCCCCCGTAATCTACTCCCTCATCTCTGTCTCCCACCCTCCGGTCTTCCACAGTCGAACCCCCTACATCTCCCCCCTCATCTTACCACCCTCCCCAGTTCTCCCAGTCTGCACCCCTCATAACCTCCTTCACTCGTCTCCCCACCCCTAACGGGTCTCTCCACAGTGCGCACCCCCTCATCTCCTCCCTCATCTCATCTACCCCCCTCCCCCGGTTCTCCACAGTGCTGCCCCCCTACTTTCCCTCCCCCATTCTGTCTCCACTCTTCCCCAGTTTCACAGTGCTGCATCCTCTTAATCTCCTCCCTCATCTTGTCTACCCCCCCTCCCCGGTCTCTCCACAGGCGCACCCTCTACATTCCTCCCTATCTGTTATCCCTACCCGGTCTCTCCCCACAGTGACGCCCCCCCTACATCTTCCCCCTTATCTTATCTCCACTCTCCCCGGTCTCTCCCACGCGCGTCCTACATCTCCCCCTCATCCTTCTACCACCTACCGGTCTCTCCACAGCCTGCACCCTTACATCTTCCCATCTCTGCTACTACTCTATCCGGTCTTCCACAGTGCTGCACCCCTACATCCCCTCCCTCATCTCTGAAAACCCACTACCCGGTTTCTCCACAGTGCTCACCCCTAACCCCCTCCCTCATCTCTGTCACCCACTCCCGGTCTCCCACAGCCTGAACCCCCTACTCTCCCCCCTCTCATTTCCCCACCCCACCCGGTCTCTCCCCAGTGCTGCACCCCCTCATCCCCCCCTCACTCTGTCTACCCCACCCTACCCTCTTTCCCCACAGCGCTGCACCCCTTAAACCTCCCCCTATCTCTGTTCCAAACCCCTCCCCGCTCTCTCCCAGTGTGTACCACCTACATCACCCCCCTCATCTCTGTTCCACCCCCCGGTCTCTCCCAGTGCTGCCCCCCCTACATCCCCCCCTCTCTTGTTACCACACTCCCCGGTCTCTCCAAGCGCTGCCCCCCCTCTCTCCTCCTCATCTCGTTTTCCACCCTCCCCGGTCTCTCCCATGCTGCACCCCTACATCCCTCCTCATCTCTGCCCTACCCCCCTACCGGTCTTTACAGCGCTGCACCCTTCATCTCCCCCCTCACTTTTTTAACCCCCTACCCGCTCTCTCCACAGGCTGTACCCCCTCATACCTCCTCATCTTGTTACCCCCCTTTCCCCGGTCTCTAAAGTCCCCGCACCCCCTACACACCTCCCTCATCTTTCTCCACCCACCGGTCTCTGCACATGCTGCCCCCTGCATCTCTCCCCCCCCTCTATCTACCACCCTACCCGCCCCTTCCCAGTCTGTACCACCTATATCTCCCCCCCTCATCCACTACCCCCCTCCCTGGTCTCTGTGTTCCTGATGATTTACAAAAAATTTCCCTAAATCATCAAAATCTCTCCTGTTTGCCTCCAAGACTTGGCATGTGCTGCACCTTTTTTCCCCGGAATGTGTTTCCAGAATTTTTTTTTTTTGGGAAAAAAAATTTTTCATTGGGAAATTTTTTGTCTTTTTTTTTCCCCTTTTTTTTTCGGGTTTTTTTGTTCCGACCGAGGAGAAGATTTTCATTGTTGGAGTAAGTGGAGTTTTCCCTTGTGTTGAGACAAGATCCCAAAGTGAAGAGGAGCATATTGTCGAGAGCACTGGAGCGGCAGCGGCCGGGGACAGCTAGGTAAGCATCAGTTTTTTTTCTAGCCCAAATTTCATGGATTTTTTATTTTTTAGTGGACAACCCCTTTAAGGTAAACTTTCTATTTTTAATGGAGGCTATAAAACAAAAACTGTGTGGAATTCTGTCGACGCATCCTGACGTCTACACATCAATTAAAACATAAATTTGAAATTTTTTACCAGAATTAAAAGCCATAAAATTTCGAGTCTGAAAATGGACGATCAGTTGACTCCAGGATCCTATTCATTTGTGTGTCTCTAACGAGCTGATTTACAGTCATTTTGTCCTCCTTCATTAAGAATCTTTATCTCTGTTCATCTCCATTCGGCAACAGTGTCCTTTAAAGGTTATTGAATCAATTGCCTGATTCACTCTACATGAAGACGAAGTAGCCATTTGTGTGGAGCCCGGGCCTTTGTGGAGATGAGTGATACAGAAAGCTTTACTCGGACTAATCTCGGTAACCTATATAAATGTGGAGAAGCTATTAAATAGTGACAACGCGCTTTATGTCATGGAGCTCATGGGAACGGACACCCAGGGTGGAGAACGTGTATCTGCTGTGCTAATAATGCATCTCCTGACTATCACATGGAGGAGCTTGTGGTTATTACGCTGTTTAACTGGTGACTAACCTCCAGGTCTGTTTCAGATTTGGTTCAGCCAGTAAGTTGTATTGTAAGTGTATCAAGCAGGTACCTAGATGTTATACATTTTGAGAGGGAGCAAAAATAGGAGACACAAGGGTAACAGTCTCACTAGGATACAGTATCTGAGGGGGAGGGTGGGGGGTAAATGCCCCTTTTTCCACATGGTAGATGGCAGCTCAAACAGTGTCCAACTGGTGTGTTTGGTGCCTACCCAATGAGTTGATTCTTGGGGCCCACCAGTGGAGTTGATGGTCGGGGCTCACCAGTGGAGTTAATTCATGAGCCGCACCATTGGAGATGATTCTTGGGCCCCACCAGTGGAGTTGATTCATGAAGCCCACTAGTGGAGATGATTCTTTGGGCCCACCAGTGGAGTTGATGGTCGGGGCTCACCAGTGGAGTTAATTTGTGAGCCGAACACTTGGAGAGTATTATTAGGGGCCCACCAGTGGAGATTTTTCTTGGGTCCACCAGTGGAGTTGATTCAGGAGGCCCACTAGTGGAGATGATTCTTGGGGCCCACCAGTGGAGTTGATTCTTGGGGTCACCAGTGGAGGTGATTCTTGAGGCCATCCAGTGGAGTTGTGTCTTAGAACACACCGGTGGAGTTTATTTTTGGGGGCCACCATTGGAGTTGATTCTAAGGGCCCAACAGTGGAGTTGATTCTTAGGGCCCACCAGTGGAGTTGATTCTTGGGGGCCACCAGTGAAGTTGATTCTGGGAGCCCACCAGTTGAGTTTTCTTGGGACCCACCACTGAAATTGATTCTTGGAGCCCACCAGTGGAGTTGATTCTTGGGTCCACCAGTGGAGTCGAGTTTTGGAGCCACCAGTGGAGTCGATTCTTGGAGACCACCAGTGGAGATGATATTTGGGATCCACCCGTGAAGGTAATGCTTGGGCCCCATTAGTGGAATTGATGCTTTGTGCCCACCAGTGTAGTTGGTTATTGTGGCCCACCAGTGGAGTTGATATTTGGGACCCACCAAGAATCAATTCAGCCTACGTGCTGAGTTGATTCTTAGGGCCGACCAGTGGATTTGATTGTTACGGCCACCAATAGAGTTGAACTTTGGACCCACCCTTTGAATTGATTCTTGGGTCCACAAGTAGAGTTGATTCTTGGGGCCCACCCTACAGCTATTGTTCATGACTTCACCTATCTTGCACAACTCTTGTTTTTTTCCTCTCTTTCTCTCTGAAAAGCAGCCCTAGACCTGCCATGCCCAGCAACCTACCATGTCCAGGGACCCACCATTTCCAAGGGCCCACTGTGGGTTTCTCCTGCTCTTCTGTGGGCCAAGCCTTGCTTTAAATTATGCCTGTTGGTAGGGTCCAACGTGTCACTAACGTGACAAAATATAGTAAATTCAGATCTCAGATGCTCCTTTGCTCCAGATTACTCTTTAAAGACGACCTGTGGCCGCTCTTGAATCAGTCAGCTGGGTTTTACCATTCCAGTTTCAAAGGGTTATGTCCCTTTGAAACGCCTCCATTCTAATACCCAGCTGACAGATCGGTAATGAAAAGCTAGGAGGAATAACAGAGGAACAGCACAACACAGAGTTATTAGAGAAGAGGCCCCAAAATTGTTATAGCATAGGGAACTCAGAGATTTACTAAACCAGACGTGTCAGGAGAGGTCACAGGTTCTCTTTAGGGGGATTTTCCATCATAATTTATAACGTACATATTGGGTTGGGTATCAGACAATCTATAAGATAGAGAAGGGGTTTCTAAGGTGGGCTCTTAAGTATTTATATCTGGTGGGCAATGAAAAAGCATCTATAGGGTGTTTCTGTCCAAATACCCTGCTTGGTCATGTAGACATCAGAGAAGGTGTCCCCATCTCACGACCACCTCTATGATCTGAAATGGATAGCTCTTCTATGAGGGTGGCTTCCATTCTGGTGGACTCAAGTCAGTACCCTTCCTTGCATTGATGAGAGGCAAGAATCCTAAAAACAGCTGTCTACAGTTGGTTGTCTGGTTTGGCTTATACTGTTAGTCATGTTTCAATGATTTTTATAGGTCAGGCATTGGTTTACAGGATAGATACCTATAGTGGCAGTAAGGAGAACTCTCTTTTCTGGAGGAGAGCTAATTTGCATATGTTTCCCATCAAGCACTGCTCGATACACTGTCAGGGTCACCTCAATGAGAACCAATTACCCACCGTTTAAATCAGTGAGCATCTATTCCTTGGTGGTTCATCATTGGAGAGCTACATAAGCTGCAGTTCCTGGCTGATCAAAAAGACTATGCTGGTCAGGAGGGGTTTAATGATAAAAAAAACATAGCTGCTATCGAAGTCCCCTATGCTCCTTGGCCTAAAGCAGTTGTGTGTCTGGTTTGGGTAATATCCTTAGTCATGTTTTAAGACTTTGCATAGGACAGTCATTGATTTACAGGGAAGATACCTATAGGTGGCACTAGGGAGATTTCTTTCGCTCGAGGAGAGCGAATTTGCATACTTTTCCCATCAAGCAGTGTGGGCCCCTCAACCTCTGAGCTCCATAGCAGTTGCTATAGTTGCAATTACGACCAAGCATGTGAATGACCATCTAAGAGAATTTAATGAGTCAACCAATGCTTTCTGTTCTATGGTTCCATTGTCCACAAAGGCTTTGGGCACCAGGTCAGATGTGGGGTATTTTTGAGCCACCGATACCATAAATACATAAAGGATGCCACCCACCACTATGCTACTCTACACCACCATGCAGAGCTGAGTGCAGATAAAAGATAGGTAAGACAGGTGTCTTACCTATCTCTTATCTGAACTCCACACTACATGGTGGCATAGGGCCTTCATTTGGACCCGTGCGACCCACTTACCTCTGGGCTGTTATCATGGTTATCTGGGTATCGTGAGTACTATCTCCTCTCTGACTAAAGATTCCAATTATATATTTGTGGTGTGAGGATTAAGGTCACATTTTCAGGAGCAGTAAACAGTATCTTCTCTATTTTCCTTTTTTTTCCTGATGAAACGTGGGAAACGTGTCGAAATTTTGGGAATTAATTATGGAATGCATTTTTGGGAAGTGGTTTTGATACCAATGTGTATTGCATGTTATCTTTCTCTAGTTGTGTTGAACATTTGCTTGATTGATATTTTATTCTGGATTGTTGAGACCATTGACGTCTAGTTGTTGTACTAAAAAAAATTGTACAATCTGGATATCACTGCCCCTAGAGTCCAATTATTTGTATGTCTTGGAAGAGGGAATAAGTAGGGCCTCCAGCTCAAGAAGAGGTTCCTGAGTAGGGTCGCCATTGCCGGGTTGGGAGACCTGTATAAGTAGGTTTTGTTGTATTTATTTTGTTTATCTTTTGTTGTGAATTTTGTTTAGGGATTCAATAGGGTAATAGGTCTTTTTATTTACTGTATTTTGCAAACTTTAAGATGCGCCAGACCATAAGACGCACCTACCATATTTTTCGGACTTTAAGACGTACCACCATTTTCCTCCCAAATTTGGGCTATCTACATCTTCAGCTGGGTGTTTTCTTCCATTGCACTGTGGAACATATAGATCTAGCACGGGCCAACTGGTGAGCTGTTTTTCTTTTTTTTTCTTTTTATACCATAATTTTTAGCCAAAACACAAGAAAATATGCAACACCCATGCAAAAATTTCTTACAAAATATAAAATGCACAAAAATTGATTGATGCCTCATATAAAAAAAAATTTAAAAGCAAAAAGGAAGAAACATACTATATAGTTACGATTAAGGGCCACATGTATGAACCTGTTTAGGTCTAAAACTCACTTTTTGCCCATAGGTTACTATGGGCAAAAGAGTGAGTTTTAGGCCTAAACAGCTTCATACATGTGGCCCTAAGAGCTCATAAAGGGCCTTGAAACGCGTAAATCCCTGTTTGTTGACATCCATTGAGGGTTTCCAGTTCCCGTTTACATAAAATGAGTTTTGTGATTTTCTTGTTTTTCAATTGCCACCAATAATTTTTAGTTAAAACACAAGAAAAAAATCCATAACCTATGCAAAAATGCTTAAAAATATATAGTATGTTTCTTCCATTTGACCAATAAACATGTTTTTATTAGAGCTCATGAACATATGTATTTTTTTCCTTTTTGCCTTTTAACATGTTTTTTTATATCATCAATCAATTTTTGTGCATTTTATATTTTTCAAGAAATTTCTTCATGGGTGCTCGATTTTCTTCTTGTGTTTTGAATTATGTACAACTTTAACTGGGTGTCTTCTTCCGTTGCACCGAAGAACAAATAGATTCAATCTATCCCGGGCCAACTGGTGAGCTGTTTTTCTTTTTCTTTTTTTATACCGTAATTTTTAGCTATCATTGGATACCAGAAAAAGGTGCGAACATTTCCCAACACGCCAACGCCAGTTTTTTGGTCTATATTGTGCTAAAACCGCTTTTGACGCCATATTTTGGATGAACTGTCGTACACCAAAACTAGGCACATTATATGCCGGGAACGACATATTGTAATGCGCCTAAAAACTATGCGCTGTGCACCTCCATAACGAAATGCGCCTATTGAGGCGCATATCACATCATTACAAGTGTATATGTGTTAGGCGCATTAAAAATATGTGTTAGGTGCATTTCATATACTTGTAATGATAAGCTATGCGTCTGTGTGCACGATGTGCCTTGACAGGGGCATTACATACGCTTCTAATGATGAGCTATGTGCCGCGATTTGCACTGATCGTGGCACAAAACATTTCATTGGTAGAGTATGTAATGCCCCTATCGAGGCACATCACGCACACAGGCGCATAGCTTATCATTACAAGTATATGAAATGTGCCTAACACATATACACCTGTAGTGATGTGCTATGCTCCTCAATAGGCGCATTTCGTTATGGAGGTGCACAGCGCATCATTTTTAGGTGCATTATGCTTACTTTGCAAGGTATACCCGACACCAGATTTTTGATAGAGTCGGACTTTGTGGCGCAACTTACACTTATTTAATGCGCCTAAAAACTGATGTAGCACCGACAATTTTCGGACATCTCGCCCAAAATGTTCCGTCCTACTTTTTGTATTAACTATCTACTGCTAGAAATAAGCAAGCAAAAACCCACCCAATTTGTGGTGCCCGAGGATATTCTTATAGGTATATTAGAAATTAATATTGATAATTAAGGCAAGGATTAATATCCAGTCCTAGCCTCTTCCCGAAGTCTCCTTTGCTGGCTGCGTCTGGACAGCAGTGGAATATTTGTTGACTTGCTCTTTTGGTGACATCTTCTTTTAATAAGACGAATCTGTCTCTCAGCTGCTTTTTTTTTTTCCCTTTGCTGCTGGCTACGCTTACTTAAAGTGTAAAATGTCAAACTTTAGCATGGATGACAATCTCCCCGTGGGCAGAGAATCAGCCAGTGTATTATTAGCTGCTGAAAAGCTGGAGAGATCACCAGCTCTTTATGAGGTCGGAGAGGCTCGGAAAACCACTGGCAGGTAAGTTTAACCCCTTAAAACACACATTTTGTAAGAAAACAGACAAAAAATTAAAATATCTGTCATTCACCATAGAAGTCACCTACGAGAAAGCGATGCATTAGTGGCTATATAAGTAGCCTGAGCTGACTGGGAAGTGTTACGCACAATTTTTCGGGAAAAATCTGTTTGTTGACCAATTACTTTTGACATAACGGAATTTATGAATGTAATGCAAGTCGGAGACAATTATTCATGTTCACGTTATATCAGAAAACCCACATAGCAGTGCAACATAGCAGAAAGCCACCAGTGCCCACAAAAAGGTACAACGTTCATGGTCACCTCAACCTCCGAGCTTCATACCAGCTGCTATGGCTAAAGTTCCAACCAAGTATGTGGATGACTGTCCAAGAGAATTGAATGGGTCAAGTCTGAGACAATAATTCAAGTTAAAATAGGGGTATGTTATATCAGAAAACCCACAAAGTAAGTGCCGGACTGGGGTGCCTTGGGCCCACAGGTGGGGTTGACACTAGGGGCCCACCAGTTACGTTTTTATGGGCCCACAAGATAAATTTATTTTAGGGGCACAACCTATAGCTACTATAAATGACTGTAGATGCCTCTTATAGTCTGCTTCTTTGTTTTTTTGCCACTCTTTCTATGCTTCTTTGCCTTTTCTGTGAATGTATATGACGTTAAAAACTAAGTTTAGGTCTACCATGCTCAGTGGCCCACCGGGGGATTCCCCTATTCCCTTGTGGACCAGTCCGAGCCTGCACATAGCAGTGCAATATAGCAGAAAGCCACCAGTGCCCACAAAAATGTACAACGTTCATGCACCTGACTGGTTCACCTCAGCCTCCAAGCTTCATACCAGCTGCTATGGCTGTAGTTCCAACCAAGTATGTGGATGACTATCCAAGAGTATTGAATGGGTCAATTCCAAGACAATAATTCAAGTTAAAATAGGGACACATTATATCAGCAAACCCACATAGCAGTGGAACATGGCAGAAAGCCACCAGTGCCCACAAAAATGTACAATGTTCGTGCACCTAAATGGGTGTTGGCCATCTTCTTATATCCTCGGCCATCTTTATGCAGAGCAACAATTCTTTTTTCAGACCCTTAGACAGTTCTTTGCCATGAGGAGCCATGATGAAGTTCTAGTGACCATTTTGAGAATGATAACACCAAATTTAACACACCTGCTCCCCGTTCACACCTGGGACCTTGTAACATTAAGCAGTCACATAACACCGGGAGGGAAAATGGCAAATTGAGCGCAATTTGTCTGTTTTCACTTAGGGGTGTACTCACTTTTGTTGCCTCTTAGGGGTGTGTACTCACTTTTGGTTTAGAATTGATGGCTTCATGTTGAGTTATTTTGAGGTCATACCAAATTTATACTGTTATACAAGCTGTACTCTGACTACTTTACATTGTACGAAAGTGTCAGATCTTCAGTGTTGTCCCATAAAAGGGATAATACAATATTTACAAAAATGTGAAGGGTGTACTCACTTTTGTGACATACTGTATATCACTCACAGAATCTAACTTGCAGAGGAAACAAGAATCTATGTTGCACAGTAGACATTCAGCTTCACTTAGAGTTTAGGTTACAGCTGTTCATAAAGTCTATTGAGAGGAGAGGGGGAGAAGAGGCAGAGAGAGACACACAGAGGTGGTGCTGGCTGCATAGTAAATGTTTTATCTCAGTTTTGGAATCACAGCTACACTGCTCCTTACTGTCATCTAATGCTTTCCAATCTGGTTTCATTCCCTCCACCTCACCTCTCCATAGACTTCTATGGGCATCTGTGACCTGAACTCTCAATGAAACTGAATATCTTCTAAGCAATATAGATACTCCTAGTAATTAGTGAGTGAAGGGACTTATAAGAGTGTGAGGAAGAAGGTGGGAGGACTGATAAGAGTGCGAGGATGAGAATGGGGGGGGGGGGGGCTGATAAGAGACAAAATAAGTATTTTTCTAATAAGATATATTACACACTTAATTTTTGTTTTTCTATTGATTTATTGATGTTTGTGCTATAACTGAAGGTATGATATAATAAATCTCCCTACAGTTCTCTACACAGGACTCCTCTCCTAAGATGCACCCAGAACGGTAGTGAATAAGACAAAAATAATGTAAAATTGGAAACTACATAAATTCTTCTATTTCTTGTACGTATATGAACACTTTAGAGCTTTATGAATATAGACACTTCATTAGCTCTTCATATCATAAATTCCACTAATAGCAAAGGTAACTCCAGAAAAAAAATGAAAATTTGCATGCCAGTAAGACGCGTCAGCACATTGCTCTGGCCGGAAATTGCGTAAAAATAAAATAAAATAAAAATTTAAAAAAAAGTGAAGGGGAGGGATCACTTTTTGTGAAATACTGTTTATCATCACAGGGGAAATTTTCTTGCAGAGGAAAAAAAGAATCTTGTTGCACAGTGACATTCAGCTTCAATTTTTGGTTTTGGTTAAGCGTTAAAGTTATTGAGGAGAGGGGGGAAAGGCAGAGAGAGACACACAGGGTGGGTGGCTGCAAGTAAATGTTTTATCTCAGTTCTGGAATAAAACTACACTGCTTCTTACTGTCGTCTAAGTTTTTCAATTGGTTTCATTCCCTCCCCCTCACCTCTCCCTGACTTTTTGGGCGCTGTGCCCGACCTCAAAAAATTGAATATCTTCTGTGCAATATAGATACTCCTAGTAATTAGTGAGTGAGGGGACTTATAAGAGTGTGAGGAAGAAGGTGGGGGACTGATAAAAGTGGAGGAAGAGGGTGGGGGGGGGTGGGGGCTGATAAGAGACAAAAAGTATTTTTCTATTTAAGGATATTTAACATTAATTTTGTTTTTCTATTGTTTATTGAGTTTGTCCATAATGGAGGTGATTAATAAATCTCCTACGTGTTCCACTTCTCTACAAAGGACTCCTGTCATAAGATGCACCCTGAACGGTAATGAATAAGACAAAAATAATCTAAAATTTGGGCACTTTAATTATTCTATTTTTGTTAGTATGAAACTTTAGACCTTTTTAAATTTTAGGACCCTTCATTAGCTCTTCATATCATAAATTCCACTAATAGCAAAGGTAACTCCAGAAAAAAAATGAAAGTTTGCATGTCAGTAAGACGCGTCAGTCACCATTGCTCTGCGCGGTACAAAGCGCGACATAGAAATGTAAGGATTGAGTCGGAGAATTGCCTCTTTAGCTGCAGCACATTTTTCTTCCACAGAGTCTGACCATCTTCAGATAATTCATTTATTGGACGAAGTGTCATTTTAATTACATTGCTTCATCTGAGCCATTATTTTTGCAACAGTTGAAGTATTTCAATTGGCCAAAGAGGGGCATTTAATATGTGAATATCTGTTATAGAGATACATGTTCTTCTTGTGCACTTGACAGACATTTGGATACGGTTTAACACTGAACGTAATCGACACAAAGGGCATTAAATGCTTACAATTGCTGGATGGAGAGATTACGGTGGAAGCAGTTATCGGATGTGGTTTTACTTGATAAAATACCACTTGCGTGGCAGCCTGTACTCGGCTCCAATAAAATGTGAATTAAAGAGTATTTTTTTTTTGTCTTCTGTAACTGAAAAGTGGCAAACAGTTAAAAACATACCTAAAAAACACCAAAAAGATTCATATCTAGTGTTGCTCATATAGATCTCATATAGATCTCTGTGTATATCAACAGCAGTACGGCTGAACTTGCCCCATAAATTCAAGTTTTTGGGACGCCCCAAAACCCTTTAAATTCCCAAAAAAAGGTCAAAGGGGGGATCCCATTCTGGATGTTTTTTTGGGCCCTTTCCAGAAGCACAAAACATTTGACAAAAATGTCTAAAAAATTGCTTTGGGGTTAGGGGTTCCCCCCAAAAAGCTGATTTTTCCAAAGCTCTAAAAAAAAACAAAAAAAAAAGTCTTTCCTGTTTAAAGAAAAAAGGAATTGTGGCCTTTTTGGGGGGGTTTTGGTAGGGGAAGGGGGGCCTGCGCCAAAGTTGGGGCTTTTTTCCCCCCCGACTTCCAGCTGCCAAAAATTTTCCCGCATTAGTTTTTATGCTTTCCTTTTATTTCCGATCAGGGGCTTTAAACAGAGCACCCGGGGGCACTTTGAAAATGCGCCGAATTTTCGGGGGGCGTTGGGGGAGGAGGGTTTGCACTAAAAAACCTTTTCAAAACCCTTTTGGTTTTTATAGTTTCCCAGGACGGGCAATTTTGGGCGCCCCATTACTCCCTGGAACGGGTTTTAGAGCCATTTTTTTTTAAAAAAAATTTGGTTTTTACCGGGAGCCAAATTTTGTAGTACTGGACTTTTAAAAAATTGGCCCCTGATTCATCCCCCGGGGCAGAGCAGGTTTAATTTAAAGGTGTTTTCCTAGCCTTTTTTTATGCGCAGGGGAAAATTTGGCGTTTCAAAAACCCAAAATTTCATACATCCCCGCCCTTGGTGCCCCAAAAAACCACTTTGGTGAAATCTTTTTCCCCTTTTGTTTTTTGGAAAAGGGTTTTTTAATCATTTTTACTCAATTTAAAAAATTTACATTTTTTTTAAAGCAAATTTTTTTATGTTTTTTTTTACAAAATTTTTTTTTGGGTGTTATTTTTAAAACCTTTAGGGTTTTATTGGTCTTTTCTAAATTTTATATCAATAATGTCCAGTCCACCCCAAATTGAAGCCTCATGACACCTCCTCTAAACAACCATAGGAGAGGCCTTTTTTCAATCTCTTACCTGTGCCCCACAATTTATAGGTTGTGGTGGCCACAAAATAAGAAAACCTAAAAAATTCTTAAAACCTTAGAAAGTAAAGGTGGCCTCCTTCAATTACTGTTGGCTGACAGCTACTCCTCACTCTTCCCATTTTCCTGCAAATTTGGGGTTTGGGGCTGAGGGGGGCTTTGTTTTCTCAATGGGGCAGAGGGAAAAAAAATGGCTCCCCAGAATGTCAATTTCCAGGAACAAAGGAACCCCCCGGAAATGTCAAGATTCATGGTCCTGATCCTTAGCCCTTTTCCCAAACTTTCATGTGTGGGGAGGAGGGGGGTTAGCCCTATTTGAAATTTATATCAAAAGGCATTAGGGGAAAAAGGAGCTTGGAAGCTCATGCGCCCTTTTTGTTTGGAAATTTTTAAAAAACCCCTAAATTTGCTTCGGGATTCACCAAATTTTCCTTTAAGAAGCAAAAGGAAATTTTACCCCCCAACCCCAGAATTCACCCCATCTACAGACAGCTTTTTGGGGTTTTTTGCCCCCATCAGGTAGAGCAGAGGTTGTTACGGGTTTGGGCCCTGAGTTGGGGAGGCATTTATTTTTTGAACCAGAAAGGGGAAAAATAAAACCCCCTTTTTAATGCCTGTTGGATTTTGGGAAAAAATTTTCCCCTTTATAAGGCTTTCGGGGCCTTTAAAAAGGTGTTTATGGGAAAGGAGCTGGGAAGCTAAATGCGCCCTTTTGTTAAATGAAAAAAAAAACCCTCAAAAAGTTCTGTTTAAATACAAAGGACCCCTTTCCCCCTTTTTCCAAAACCCTTTTGGGTGAAAAGGGCAATGCTTATTTAAGGGGCAAAAAAGGGCAAAAAAAACCAACCCAAAAACCAAAATTAAACGGGGGACTCCCCAAAGCAAAACCCTCCTAGTTTTTCCCAACGAAAAATGGCAAAACCTTTGGGCCCTTGCCTTAAAATTGAAGGACGTGGCGAAAGCCACAAAAACAAATAAACAGGTCACATCCTTAAAAAATTTTTAAAAACCAGGAAACACCTCCCCCAAAACCAGGGCCCCTTCTAAGGGAAAGGGAAAAGGGAGGGTGGGGTTTCCGGCCCTTAAAACCAGAAAAAAGTTTAAAAAAAAGAGATTAAAAGGGTGGAGGCCCCTTTGGGGAAAACTGGTTGACAGAACCCACTTTTATAAACAACGAAAAAACATGTGAACATTTTAAAACCAGCTCCCACCCTGAAGGCTGGAGGGGTAAATTATGACAGGGTTTTAAAAAAAAATGAAGGAGCCTCTTTTATCCGGGGGGCTAGAGCAATGGGTTTTGGGGGAAATGTTGCTCTTTTTTTGGGAAAGTCGACTTCTTTCTTTTGCTGAAATTTTTCAAAAACCGCGGAAAAACCCTTTGGGAAAAACCCAAGCGAAAAATTGCCCACCAAAAAAAGTCCACAGGGGCCACCCCTTCGGCCCCTAAATAAATTTGCACTTCCATTTTTTCTGAGGATTGTACTTTTTCCCCACCAGGTTCAATTCAAAATGTGGTTTGTCTCACCCAAACCTTGTGAAGCCCTCTTCCAAGAATTTATTTACTTTTTCAGGAAAATAAATTTTTTTCTGATATTGTTTTGTCTTTTTCCCCCAAAACAAATTTCTCAATTTTTTGGCCCCCTTGGGTTCTTGTTTTTCAGCATTTTACCCCCCCTTTTAACTTTTAAAATATATTTGTGGGTTTTTTAAAATCATAAATTTTCGACCGGGAAAACAGGGGAATAGGGGAAACTTTTTTAAAGAGGGCCCTCAAAAAATAAAACCTCAAGTGGGTGGGCCCAGAAAAATTAAAAAAAAACCCGGGTTTCCCGTTTAGGGGTCAACCCCAAATTTTTGTGGGAAAAAAGGGGGGAAGGGTGGGTTTTAATTTAACTCCCTTAACCTTTTTGGGGGCCCCCGGGAAAATTTTTTGGGAAAACAGCTCAACGGGAAACCCGGGATAGGTCAACTCCAAAATTTTTGGGCCCGGGGAAAAAGCTAAATTTTGGGCTGATAGAGTAAACCCTCCACCTGGGGGGGCCGGGGAAAACAGTCAATTGGGGGGCCCCCAAAAATCAACTCCACCGGTAGGCCCAGGGAACAGTTTCAATTGGTTTGGGGCTCCAAAGGGGCCAACTCCACCGGGGGGGCCCCGGAAAAACAGTCAACGGTGGCCCCTAGAATCTTTTCCAATGGGGGGGCCCGGGGGAAAAAACAGACAACCGGGGGCTCCTAGAGGGCCAAACCCCCACCTGTGGGTCCAGAAACAGCTTCAATGGGGGGCTCCTATTTATTTAAACCCTCCATCTGTGGACCAAAAACAAGATAAAATGGGGGGCCCTCCTAGAGTAAACTCCACTTGGGGGACCCAGAAAAAGCTAAAAAGGGTGGCTCCGGAATAAAACCTTCCACCTTTCCCCAAAAGGAAAGTAAACTGGAACCTAAATAAACCAACTAAACTTGGGGCCCCGGGGAACAGCTCATGGTGGCCCTACAATCAACTTCCCCTTTGTGGGCCCAAAAAACAGCTAAAATTGGGGGCCCTTTGGGAATCAACTCCAACCTGAAACCAGAAAACACTAAAACTCGTGGGCTCCTGGAGTCAACCCCCACCTTGTGGGCCCAGGAACAGAAAAAAAGGGTTTGGCCCTGGAATCAATCCTTTCTGTGGGCCCCCTAGACACCCCAGTCCGCCCCACTTTTAAATCATTTTCCCACACCTTTTCTTTCTTTCCCTTCTTTTAAACATAAAAAAATTTGCCAAAAATTCCCCCAAATTTCCCTTCTTCTTCTCCGGAAAACATTTTGAAAAAATTAATCATATCCCCCCCCTTTTTTTTTTCCCCTTCTTGTAAAAATTATTGCAAGAAAAGGTTTATTTTGAAAGGCCGGTAATGGGCCCCCCAAAAACAGATTCAGCGGGTCATGACCTGGGGGAAACCACAAAACCTTCTGTGATGGGGTTTGCAGGGGTTGGGGTATTAGAAGTTTTTTTTTGGGATTTAAAGGGAAATGGGGGGGGGTTTTCAGGGAAGGCCCCGGGGCCCCCTTTTGTATTTTTCCTCTTTACTAAAAGAAAATAAAAGATAAAAAAAAGGTTCCCATGTAGGGCAGTTTAAAAAGGGATTTATTCAAGTCCTTTTTTAAAAATAGTAAATTTCCCTTTCAAACTTCCTTTGGGACCAGAAAATTTTTAAATGTTTCCTAAACATTCACACAGTTTAGTTTTTGTTTTTAACCACAGAGGGTTAAAAGCTCACATTTCCTTGTTTTTTTAACCATATACCCGCCCAGTTAATTTTTTGGCGTAAATCAGGGGTTTCCCTGTTCACTGTCCATGTTGCAATGGTGCGCTTCATAGGCCCTTTCTGTCTGTATTTCGTTTTTACTTTCAGCAGCGGGCCTCCCCCATGTGAAAAATCCCTGGACTGTACTACCTACCTAACTATCTTTTCCCTCTGTCTAAAAAAACTATCCCCTCCTTTTCCCAGCATGCACACACCACTCTAATTTTTAAAATCCCTCACAGTTGCAAATTTTCCCATGCTGTGTTTTTTTTGGTACCTCTGGCATCCTTAATTTCCAGAGAGGGGGTATCAAATTTAAATTTTATAACAGTGACAGTAAAAGGGCTTCCCAAAAATTCCAAGGGTGTAATTTGGTTTTTTTAACTGATTTCTTTTAATAAAAGGGGGTGTTCACATAAATACCCAAGGGGGGCTTCAGTGAGGGGTTTCCCTTTTAACTCGTAAAAAACAGGTGTCAGTTATGGCCCTTTTGTTAAATAAAAAAAAGGGGTAGTCAATTTCCCTGCTGGTTCTAGTCTTTTTTAAAGTCAGTACAATGGGTTTTCCAGACATTGTAGAAACAAAGGAGAAAGAACTTTGATCAAAAAGGGTTTGATTGGAGGGCCCAAAAACATATCAAAAAGTGGAAAAATTTTTAATTTGGGCCCCCTGCTTGGCTAAAAAGATCCCCCTTTTTGCTTTAAAAGGAAATCGGAAAAACAATTTGGGGAACAAAGGGGGTTTTAGGACCTTTTAAAAACTAGATAAATAGAATAACAAAAATTGGCAAAGATCCTCCAATGATGAACTTCCGGGGAAAATCAAAAAAGTTTTTCCGTTATCTGTGGGGGTCCTGCAAAATTTAAGAAGGCCCAAAATTAAAGTTTTAAACATAGTTTTGGGAAATTTTCCCCGGGAAAAGGTCACAGAATGATTTTGAATGCTTTTTTTGGCGCCATTTCGGAGGGGGTTTTTCCCATCAAACTGATCTGAAAAACCCCCAAAACCCCCCCCAAGTTCATTTTCTTTTGTTTCCCCCTATTTTAAAAACCGCTTTGTGCTTCACAAACATCAAGGTTTTTCTATGTCTTTTCAGAGCTTCTTTAGATTTTGTTTTGGGCGCTGAACCATAATTTTCAGTCAATCCAAATAAAGGAGAGTTAAAAACCTTATCCAAAACCTCGTTTTGGTTTTTGGCGCGGGTTTTGCCCTGGCTATTAATTAGTGTGGATGTTTCAAAAAGAAAACAGTGTTGGCAAACCTTATTGAAAACGTGATAAAAACCCATCGAGAAATCTTCCTGAGGATTTTTTTCAGACAGATTTTGGGATCTGATTTGGGCACTGTTTTCGCGTAAAAAACAGTGTTGGACTTACATGTACAGTTTGCCAAGAACAAAATTGATGAAGGAGAAGCGGCTCCACATTCAATGGGCAGATGAGAGCAAGATTGTTCTGATTGGGTCTAAGGGTACGTTCACACAGCGCAATTACGCTCCGAAGTAAGACCCTCAAATACACTGTGTGAACTAACCCTTAAAGGGGTTGTCTACAAAGATTGCTTTTACATTAAAGGGAAAAGTTAATTAAACGTTTTCCAAAAATTTTGCTTTTTTCATTTAAATTTTTTTTTTTTTGAGGAGACAAATATTTTATCACCATCTGAGGCCTCTGGTTTTCTGTGACCGACCTTTTGTTTGTTCTCCCTGTGTTTGTTTATCTGATGCAGAGAGTGACGTCATCACAAGTTTTTTTTTCTGACAGCCTGAGAGCTTTTGTGTTACCCGATCTTCAGACAAAAGACAAATAAAAACTAAGTTTTCTTTAGCTCTGAAGCTCCTCTGGCCTCAGAGAGAGATTCTTTTTCTAATCTAAAAATTGCAGAAATCTGAAAACAGGACTCTATGCTAAAAACTTACGCTTGACCCGGGAAGTGCAAATACATAAGAAAAAATGTGCGCTAGAAACAGTAAGATGAGACAACCCCCTTTTAAAAAGAACCGTCACATATTTTTTCCCCCCCTGCTGAGGCGCACAAGCCCAGTGTCAGACTGCTTTTCCACGCTGTGTCCCTTATTCTGTAAGATCTGTAGTTTTCGTGTATTTTAAAGCTCAAATCGCGTTTTTTTAGCCAGAACATTCGAAAGCCTTTAATGTCGTTTTTTTTCAAACCCCCGGGGCCCCGGGGCCAGCCCCGCCACCCCCAAATGATAAACCTATTTACTTTGAATAGGTAGAAACAGTGAATCTGTCAGTGGGGGGGGCTAGCTTTGGGGGGCGGGGGTAACACCTGCTCATGAATAAATTTAATGGGGAAATCTCTAAACTGCAGCATCTTACAGAATAAGGGACACAGCGCTGGGAAAAAGAGGGCTGACACATGGGTTGTGCTGTTTTTCAAAGGGGGGGGATAATCTATGGGACAGGTTTCCCTTTTAAAGGGGGGAACAGGGTTGTCAGATGACCCATAAACACTGGAGCCACAGTACACTGTGAAGACTGTAGAATAGGGTGGGGCAAGCATAATGATTTGCTCTGGACTTTGGC
>JAODAL010015790.1:0-82679 GCA_025379985.1 Phyllomedusa bahiana | reverse complement strand
GAATGGTTTGATGATTATACACTGCATGCCAGTTATCAGACAGGATAATGTATGACTAGGCTAGCATCCACATGTACTGTCCACACCTCAAAGAATAAAAAATCTTATATGAATACTGGGCAGTTTGTATGTATAATGTCCACAAAAAGCCCTTGTCGATTTTTTTCTAAAGCTATTACATAGAAGAGCCGGTGTCTTTACATAGAGAGAAGTTCATGCAGGCAGTGAAATTCAAATCATACTGATAAATATTTTATAGGTGGATATTTTCCAAGATGATGCTACGTGACTAAATCAAGCTCTGGAAGAAGCGAAACAGGGTTCATTACTAACTCATTTTCCACCGATAGTAATCTCAGCTCCTTCTCTGCAGCACAGTCATTACATTCAACCAAATATTCATATGCATAAAGCTAAACTCCTAAGGTGGCATGTATGAAACTTGGAGCAGACACGCCAGTTCTAAATCGCTTTAGAGCAGTGTAGAATGCAACAATTTGTATGAACCTATCGTACTGCGGTTTATACATTTTGCGCATTGTTGGTGTATTGCTGAGTAATGTTGGAGAAAAGCTTAAATGTTCCACATTGTGAGCGCAAAGGTTGATGTGCAAGAAAAGACTCCACAGAATTCCTAAGAGCCAGGGTCATGCTAAGTTATGTTAATTATAAAACTAGATACAATTAAATAGTTTAAAAGTAATCTAAAATGAATCTAAAATTATATAATATTCCAAAAAAATCTAAAATTATATCATATCAAATTAGTATAAAATTATATCATATAAAATGAATATTAAAAAGATAATCTAAAATAATTAAACCAATAAAGCATCTACCATAAATCCTGTTCTCAATCGGGTATTTACGGAGTAAGCATAGCATTATCAATGACTACAACCACATCACAGCAGGCTAGAATTAAAAGCTGTTAGAATAGCCTTCAGTAAATAGAAACTATCGTAGTAGTGATCTTGCTTGGTGCACAACAAGTCTTAGAGACCTGTTGTGTGCCGGCTACTGCCGTATGTAGAGTTAAGACTTAGAGCAGAAAAAAAAATTCACACTGATCAACATGTGTTTGACATCTGTTTTCTTTAATGTAGTGAAAACAAAAAATAAAAAAGTGGAATGAAAAAAATGTTCCTAAAAACTTTATACAATATGAAAAATCCTGACCTACTGAACCAGTGACCTACATTTTGATGAACACAAATTAGCATATGATATAACAGCATAAGAGAAGGATTTTGTAGTATTTTAATTAGAAGAAACGAAAAATATAAAAATCAGAATTACATTTTATTCACATAATTAATTTTTCAGTAGTAAGTCAATTCAATAAACTGCTTTATTCTCCAGGCAAAAGAACAGAAGCTCATTAATGTCAATCATACTTTTAAATGTTTCTCTTCCTACTAAGTCACAATGCTTTCCCTGCTAGAGAAGTATCAATATTAATCTTATGGTTAGAATGTTGCAAGAGATAAGTAGCTATTACTGTCAATCATAGTTAAGAACTGTTACATTTGTATTCTGTTACTTCTCTTCCCTATAGAGATTAGTGCAATTCATTGAGTTGATTTTCTACAGAAAAATTAAGTATGTTAATAATAAAATTTCATTCTGATTTTTAGATCTTTGTTTTTATTACATCATGAATTTTATTCACATGTTGATCAGTATGGAATTTGTTCTTTCCTGCTCTTAGCCTTTATTCTACATACGGCAATAACTGGTACACAACAGGTCTCTGACATACTATTATAACTATAGCTTTTATTTCTAGGCAGCTGTGATGTGATTGTTTTCACTGATAATATTGAGTTTACTCCGTAAATACCCGATTGAGAACGGGATTTATGATAGATGCTGTATTGGTTTAATTATTTTAGATTATTTGATTGAATAATTTTATATGATATAATTTAATATTAATTTAATATGAGATCATTTTTTTATTTTGGGGATTATATAACTTTCGAATAATTTTATATTATTTAACATATAATTTAATAATTATCATAAATTAGTTTTTATTACTTTTGTGATATTAGCTGAGAAACAATAGATATTTTGGCCCTATTGGCAACTCTAGCTCATCTATGACAACTTTGGCTTCAGTCAGACCACTTTTAACTTCGTTTGGCTTGTACAGACAGTTTTGCACCTACTTTTGGCGGTACACATTCATAAATGTGTCTAATCCTATGAATCTGGTGCAACATGCCCTCACATCTTTGGTGCATTCAAAAGTGTTGTGTCTGGCACAGGTTGCGCCAAGTTTATGCTTATGACTGTTCATACGTATATAGAACAGGGTTATAACAGGTTTTTTGGTTCAAAGCATGTCAGAAACCTGGCGCTGCCCCATTCATACATGTCCCCCCGATTAATAAAAGTCATATCTTCATTTGCTCACCTGTTCCTACCTTTTAACAAAATCCTTCTCACTACACCTTGCTCCTTCCTCAGGCACATTGTATATCACATCATCAAATTTTATGTGTTTGGTGAGTGGGTTATCAAAGCAACATCATTTCAAGGAAGATGAACGGAATTTTTTCTATTGTAATTTATTAAGGTTCAAATTTCACATTGTAGAAATGATGATCCTGAATACATTGAAATCTGTCACTAATCTTTGCTGTCATGCAATCTATAGGCACAGCTTCAAGTAATGTGTATATTAAGCTACAAGTCCACCATAAAGAGGGTTTAGCACCATAAACATTGATGGCATATCGCTAGAATATGCCATCAAAGTCTGATAGGTGCAAGTCTCACCATTGGGACCCACACCTATCTCGGTAATGAGCCCCTCGAAGGCTGCAGAGCAGACAGGAGAGCCGGCTACGGTTGTGCACGGCTCTTAATTCTGTTCTATGGCAGTTTTGAGTACAGCCTTGTGGAGTGTAACTTTCGGGGACCAATTCCTGAGATAGGTGCAGGTCTCACCATTGGGACCCACACCTATCAGACTTGGATGGCATATTCTAGCAATATTCTATCATAGTCTATGATGGTAAAACCCTTTTAAGCTGTGAATGAATCTCCCACACAGATAGCATTTGTTATATGTATGTAAACTTTCTAGGTCTAAGAATGTCCTTGTTGCTAATAGCAACCAATCAGCATTACCCTTTCATTTCATAGTGTTCTGAAAAAAAGAGGGAGCGCTGATTGGTTGCTATGGGCAACAAAGACAGTCGTAGACCTAGACAGTTTTCATACATTTCCCTCCTTGTCTTCATTTTGCTCTCATGGTCAAATGAGCAAAATAAGAAGATCAGTCCCAAAGTCTTTGATTCGGCACATCTCGGGACTAGACTAAAGTTGGTGGCGGACTCTTCACAAAAACACGTCATGAGAGTTTCTTCTGGTTTTGTAGCACAACACAACACTGAAGAACTACAATTCCCAAAAGCATAAAATTATGTTCCCCCACTATCTGTGTATACTTTTTAACTACCATGTCTTGTCTGAAATTGATGTAATAAACTGGGATGTGAAGCCCTTAGGTGATGAAGGCCAATGGTCATTTTTATAATCAGTTTATGTTTTGGTCTCAAAATATTTCAAAATACAGTTTGAAATGTATTTTAATAAAAATGGAAAACTTACAACAACATCATTTTTCAAAATAGTCTCTTTGCTTCTTAATACAATATGTCCATCATTGAACAAGCGTCTTTATGCCCTAAAAAAAAAAAAAAAAAGTTTTTGGTTGATCAGCGAGCCACATATGCATGACTTCCTTTAATTGTTTTCCTCAGATGAAGCAACAACCCTCAAATGTTTCCTTAGGGTACTTTCACACAATGCATTTTTGACGCATTTTTTTATGCGGTTTTTGTGCAGCATTGATTGCTGTGCCTTCCTGCACAAAATAACGCATCAAAAATGCACCCTAAAGTGAATCAAACAGGTGATAATCTGAAGGGGCAAAATTGGAATTATATGAAGGGTGAGTCAATACCTCAAACTTAGGGCGACATGTATGATCGGGCTTTTCGCCCGTTTTTTGGCATATACTGTGCCTCCCAGCCCGAATCCCGCTGTCGGACGCGTGGATTCAGTGTTAGGCGCAGTGTTCGCCACTTTCACCCTGCGTCCCGCATGAAGGGGCGGGCATGGGCGCGGTGGGGGCCGGGGGAAAGGCGTTCCGGGGCGGACGCGTCACGCTCGTATACTCCGAGGCATGTATGATGGCGAGTCGGCAAAGCGAGGCGCGGCAGACCGGGTTTTTTTTGGTCTAAATCCTCCGACAGAGGCGAAGTGAAGCAGGATCCGAACATGCGAGGAAGCAGATAGAAATCGTGCCCAGAAATCTCGGCGCTCCGCTCCGCGCAGCAGGAGTATGATTCCGAAAAAATCACCTTTATAAAGGTGGAAAACAGTGTCAGAAAAGAGCTGAACGTAAAAAATAAGCATACTTAAAAACAAAAATACTTTCCAAAACTCTAGAACGGCGCAAAAATCAAGATTTATATATTGGAAATTGCCGGGAAATACCCTAATTAAAATTCTGAAACCTAGTCTCATTGGTCGGAATAACCGGCCAATCAAATAGGACGACAGTGAACCATTAAAACCAAGGGGAAGGATTGACCAATCAGAATCCCACGGGGGGAAAAGTTCAAATTACAGTAAAAAAGCTGAAAAAAAGCTGATTGGCTGAGCTAGCGGGGTTGGCTAGCTCGGCCAATCAAATAGGAGCGACAAAGACCCATTCTATCTATGGGGAAGTTTAGACCAATCAGAAACCCACGCGGATAATTCAAAATACAGTAAAAAGAAAGAAAAGAGCTGATTGGCTGAGCTAGCGGTGGCTTGGCTATCCAGCCAATCAGAGCGGAGCTACTTCTTTCCCATTATAGTCTATGGAGAGATGGGCGCTCTAAATCTCGCACTCACCCGTGCGGCATGAAGTTTAATAAAAAAATTATTTTTATTAAATGTAAAACATTATCAGATAAGAGCCGAACCCTTCTTTTACAAATAAAGCATTAAAAACCGAAAAACGCGTTTGTTTTCGCCAGACCGGCGCTACATAGGAATTGCAATAAGAGAATTGCCGGAAATACAGTAATTCAAATTGTTTAAGAAGCTATTCTCATTGTCGGCATAAACCAGCCAATCAGAATAGGAGCGACAATGTCCCATTATAACCTATGGAGGAAAATTGACCAATCAAAATGGGAGCGACAATGTCCATTATATCCTAGGGAGAAAAATTGACCAATCAATTCAAAGGGGACAGTTTCAAAAAACATTAAAAAGGCAGAAACAAGCTGTTTGGTTGAGCGGCGGGGCTCGCCAGCTTACCCCAATAGAGCGCAGCTTTTTTCTCATAGAGTTCTAGGGGAAAAAAAAATTCGAGCGCGCTCTGTATTGGCTAAGTTAAAAAGCCCCGAAATTGGACCAAGGAGAGCAGCAAGCTCCTATGGGTTTTTCTAAGCAACTGAAATAAACGTACAGGCCGAAAAAAATTTATAACACTACAGAAGTTTGCCCCCATGTGAAATAAAATGAATAATAATAGGGGGGTAAGGAAAAAAAATATTAAATCAATAAAACATTTTTTTTTCTTTTTTTTTCGTTCCCACCCAACTATTGATCGGCTAACGAAAAAAAGGATTTTTTTATTAATACTTTTCCCTCCGCAGGCACGGAGCCCAGATTTCAGAGCCCCAACTCCATAGCTATAATGGGGGAAAATAGCCCGCGCCTATTGGGCCGGATAGCCAACCCCCGAGCCAGCCAAACAGCTTTTCTGTTTTTTAGGTTTTGAACTTCCCCCTTTATTTTGAATTGGGGCCAAACTTCTCCATAGGATATAATGGGGACTTGTCCCCTCCCTATTTTGATTTTTAAACCCTTCAAGGTAGAATGGGCCACTGCCCTCCATTCTGATTGGGCCAAACTCCCCATGGATATAATGGGCCACTGCGCTCCATTCGATGGCTGGCTTTTTGCCCACCAATAGAAAGCTTACACAATTTGAAAAACGTATTCCCGGCAATTTCTCTATTGCAAAACCCTTTTTGGGGCCTTTCCCCCGGGAAAACGGTTGTTCGGGATTTAATTGATTTATTTATAGAAGTGTTTTGGGCCTTTTTCTGAAATGTTTTAAAATTTAGTAAAAATAATTTTTTTTTTTAATACTTTATCCCCACGGGGCGAGCCCGAATTTTCATGCGCCCTCCTCATAGACTAAAAGGAAAGTAGCTCGCCTCTGTTGGGCCCACTAGCCAAGCCCCCCTAGCTCAGCCAAATCAGCTTTTTTCAGCATTATTTACTGTTTTTTGACCTGCCCCGCGTGGATTCTATTTGTCTAAACTTCCCCTATGTTTTAATGGTTCAATGTAGCTCCTATATTGTTGGCGGTTTCATGCCGACCAATCAGACTAGCTTTCTGATTTGAAATTACTGTATTTCCGGCAATTTCCATTTCCTAATTCTGAATTAGGATATTTGGGAAAAGTGATTTTGTTTTATGTATTTTTTATTTTTGAGGTCAGCTCTTTTTGGGAATGTTTTCCCCGCCTTTATAAAGGCGATTTTGGATTCATACTCCGCACCGGACTTGTGGATGATTTCTCGCTGTTCCAGCCTGGTCTAGCATGCGGAATGTTTCTTCGGGCAGCCCCGCAAGGCGCCCTAACGTCCCGCACTGCGCCCTTGTCCCCGCATCTGTGCCCCACACACACTGGCGAGGCGCAGGGAACTTTCTCCCGCATGTATTGAGGCGCTTCTCCGGCGGCGAATCTTAGGCGCAGCCGCCGCACTGGCTAGGTCCCCGCACTGCGCCTAAACACACTGGCAGGTTGGCGGACTTTTTGCCCTCTTGTATGATCAGCACAACCTCGGCGCGATTATAGGCGCAGCCCGCGTATCATCTAGTTCATATCCCAGTGAATTTTTACGGACTGGCTCTTGACCGGGATCGTGGGAGGCCATTAACGAGTAACGGTGAGATGGTTCATTTTTTGCTTGTGCTATTTGCAGCCCGACACTGAGCCTCGGACCGCACTGCGCCTAACACACTGGCGAGGCGCGGCGGGAATTTACATGCTATGTATGAGTGCGCACCGGCACCGACATATATCAGGCGCAGATTCCGCCGGAAAACTGGCGGAAAGGTGCACCCCGACCCGGCGGGATTCATACATGTGGCCCTTAGTTTCTGGCAGGTTTCAACAATATGGGCAGAAGTCTGCGGACAGCATCGTCATGTTTTACCACAATGCCTTTCAAAAGTTGTCCTTGCCATTTGCTTCCTACTTGAGCTACCATTTTTGACTTTTGCAATCCATTCATAGGTATTGCATTGCGGCAAAACACGGTTTCTGTGTTGTGCTGAAAGTCTTCAATGGAATTCAACCCCTGAGACACCTTTAGGCTATGTCTACATAGCAATTTTAAAATGCCGTTCACAATCCAACAGCACTTTAACACCACGGTACCGTGGTCTTTGGTGCGTGATTGCGCTAAAAATGCAGTCCGGCCTGGTACATTGAATATATGGGAATCTGATGGGAATCCGGAGGAAGATTCAACAAGTTTTAAAATCTGCCAGAATCTGATGGATTTCAAAACCAATCGCAAAAAATCTGTGCTCTGTAGACATAGCCTTAGACTATAAAAAATGCTAAAAGCTGCTCCTTTTTGGTGGAAAAATCAAAGCAGTCGCCTTGATTAACATCACACCTGCGACATTGGAACTGATCTAGCAACTGTAGAGCACCACTCCATTTTTTTTTCTCTTTAGTTCATTAGAAATTGCTTCTAGGTAACAGAGGCAGTAATTGTTCTTACTTGCAGCTGAATACAAAATTTCTCGCTGCTGCCACTGGGTCATGTGACCTGCACTCTGAGTTCCTGAAACACATAGCATGGTTGTGTGACCCAGGTTGAATCTCTCTATACATTCCTATTGGAGGCTTAAAATCAGTCTCATAGGAATGCATAGTGAGGCAGACATTCTGCCACAAAAGCACAAGTGTCTTTCACCCAATCAGACACTCTTGCATCATCCAGAAAGCCTGTGTTCAGCTGCAGGTTAGCAAAGTTATCGGTACTACAGTGTACCTTAACCCCTTAACCTACCTAGACGTATGGGTATGTCCTGGTGGCGTTAAGGAGTTGTCTAACAGGATCACAGCGCAATCCCACTACACAGCCGCTGGATGTTAGCGGTTAATTGCAGCTAAAACCCGGCGGTTACAGCGTGGGGGGGTGGCACTGCCCGCGCTGTTTAACCCTTTAGATGCCGCAGCAAAGATGACCGCTGCAATTTTGTCAAGTCTATCATCTAGAAGAGCCGTGAGGTACTCCATTTCACGGATGTCCTTCACTCGGCTTATCAGTTGATCTTTCGAAGGGGACACCTGACACTTCCAGTGCTTGCTTATGAGACATTTAGTTGCTGTTAACAGATGCAGAAGTAACCGCAATTGGGGACGGGGAAGGCCGCTGGGAAAGATATTTAGTAGGTAAATCTTGGGGGCCACGGGAATGTTGATTTCTATATACCCCGGATCAAGGATTTGACTGTTCTCCAAAGAGATTTTATTCTAGGGCATTCCCAGAATTTATGTGCCAAAGTTCCCTGTGCCTCTCTACATCTCCAACATAGGTCAGAGACAGTGGGGTGGAATTTTTTTTTTGCCACCAAAACATAACGGAAACCCTACATGTTTGGTATTGCCGGATGCGTATCAACCTGTAGAATACAGATAACACATAAATTTTACAGATTGAACGCCGCAAAAACAAAAGTACATTTTGCCCCACAGAATTTTTGTTGTGCTTTCCCAGTATATTCTATGGTAGGATTAATGACACCGTTAGAAAGTACAACTTGTCCCACAAAATATTAGCCCTCATATGTCTGTGTAGGTGGAAAAATAGAAAACATTATGCCTTTTGGAAGGCGGGGTGGAGAAAAATGAAGAGTATTATTTTTTTCTTTGTAAGGATTAAAGGGTTAAATCAGTTGCTACTGAGCTAAGGGGAGAAAAAAAACTTGGAGTGTTCCCTTATACTTCTGTAGCAGTGACAAGAAGGAGACCTCACCAAGTGATGCCCGTGAAAACGTCAGTGCTGCTGAAAGTTACTGAAATGCAACTGCATTTCAGATAAATCTTGATTTAACCTCATACATCTAATAAGAAATGAAAACCAACAATCTCCCCAAAGAGGGATTACTACACGAGGAGCAGTCACCTCAACATTTACCAGCAATCCAAACCACATTACACTCCCGGGATTGGTGATGGCTATAATCTGGTCATGAATTAGCTAGAGAGAGTAGGAAGTTTGAAGCTCTCTAGCCCTACACCACAAAAATGCTCGTCCACGCCTTTGTCATCTCCCGCATAGACTACTGCAACATCGTATCTCTGTATGCCTCCATCTAACACTCATTGCTCCCTTCAAAACCATTCTCAACTCTGCTGCCGTCTTACCACATCTCTCCTCGCTAATTGACCTGCCTATCCCTCTGCAATACCTTCTCTGGCTTCCCATTGCCAGCGATTCACTGCAAGAGAGTATTATATCATGACATACAAGGCTCTCATATCCTCTCCCCTCATTATATCCTCTGCCTATTCTTCCAGATTTCTTCCTTCAGCGCAATCTCTGCTCGTCACTGGGAACTTCTTCTCTGTTCTCCTCTTATTCAGTTTCCTCAAATAAACCGACATCCAAGACTTCTGCCGTGTTTCCCCCACACTTGGAACTCACTGCGAAACTCATCAGACTCTCTTCCATTTTCACAAGCTTTCATAAAGCAACCTGAAATCCTATCTTCTTCAGGATTGCCTATAACTACCACTAACCCTGCTGCCACTGTACTACCCCACAAACATGTCTGCCCCTCACCTTCTGTCTCCTTCCCCCTTCCTTGCAGAGTGTAAGCCTTCGCGGGCAGGGTTCTCTTTCCCTCTGCACCTGTTGTTAGTCACAGATTGTTACTATTGTAATTGTTTGACATATGTTATGTATGTAACCCCCCTCGAATGTACAGCGCCATGAAATCAATGGCGCTTTAAAATAAATGATAATAATAATAATAACAATAATGGTGGGTGTAGGAAGGTGAATATGGTGACTCCACCTTCAATATATCGTGCTTGTTTCTATAAAAATATATAACAGGAATTTGAAGAGAATTTTCAAAACTTTTAAAAACTTCTCCACCAACTCCCACTAAATATCGGTGAACTTTCTATCTTAGCACAGTGCACTGTGGTAGGAAGGCTTTTAAGTCTTAGACCACCCGTCAGATAACCTTATTCCTGTTGCTCATTGTTTTCCAGCAAGTCAAGTAATGTAACATCTGTATCCCCACAGAGCGCACAAAGTAAAAATGGAGAAAGTGTTGTATCTACTGTAATTTTGCTTCTTTTAAATATATCCCTTATAAACAAATCATTCTAATACTTAATTACTTTATAGGTGCCATGCATTTTATGTCTATGTTATTTTTAGAGATGGGCGAATTTCCCGAAATTCGGTTCGTTCACTTCGCCGAATTTCTCGGCAAAAAATAACTTCGTTCCGAATTACTTCGGGACGAATCACGTTAAAAAACAGCTATTTCAGGCTGCACCTGAGCCTGCAGGGTGCTGTAGAACGTTGGGCCATGCTTAAATTATGCAGAGGGAGCCTTGGTTTGGTCTTATACAATGTTGTGTTTTTGTATGACACGCGATGGACTGCCGCGCTCTTAGAATCGCTTCACTCTAAAATTCCTGGCACTTAAGAGAGCAAACTGACCAAAAACTGAATGGGGAATGTAGCTGATAAAGTCATGGCAGCGGACAGCTGGGAAAAAATACAAGCTGAGGGCTCAGGTGCAACAATCAGTGACAGAGTGTGGAGGTGCGGCGGCAGCCACAGCAGAAAATAACCCCCATGAGTTCAGTGAGTGGCTCAATGACATTCTGGAGGTGGCAAAAACAGGAGTAGGCCCACAGAGTGGCCAATGACCACAGTTGTGGAGTTGACGGCATCAACAGCAGCAGCAGCATGAGGTCATACAGTGGCACAATGACATGCTAGAGGTGGGCAAAAACAGGAGTAGCCACAGAGTGGGACAATGACACAGTGTGTAGGTCACGGAAGCAGCCACAGCAGCAGCGTGAGGTCAGACAGTGTCCACAATGACAGAGTGTGTAGGTCACCCGCATCGCCACAGCAGCGCATGAGGTCAGCAGTGGCACAATGACAGAGTGTGTAGGTCACGGCACCAGCCATCTGCAGCAGCATCGAGGTCAAGACAGTGGCACAATGACAGTGTTTATGGCAGTTCACGGCGCCAGCCACTAGCAGCAGCATGGGTCAGACCAGTTGCACAATGACATTCTGGAGGTGGAAAAAACAGGAATAGACCACTGAGTGGGACAATTGACCACAGTGTGTACGTCACGCAGCAGCTCAGCAGCAGCATGAGGTCTACAGTGGCACAATTGGCCACTGTGTGTAGGTCACGGCATCTGCCACAGCAGTAGCATGAGTCAGACAGGGCACAATGACAGTGTGAAGGTCATGGCAGCAGCCACCAGCAGCAGCATGTGGTCAGACAGTGCACAATCAAATTCTGGCGGTCCCAAAAACAGGAGTAGGCCACAGAGTGGCAAAAGGAACAAGTGGGGGAGGTCACGGCAGAAGCCCCCGGCAGCAGCTTTGGGTTTCGGGCAGGGGCACAATAAATTCTGGAGGGTGGAAAAAAACAGGAGTGGGCCACAGAGTGGGACAATGAAACCTGGGGGGCCCTGGCGCAGCAGCTTGGGTCAGAATGGCACATGACGAGTTTGTAAGTCACGGTTTCAGCCACACCCGCAGCATGAGGCCCGAAAAGTGGCAAAAAGGACAGATTGTGTAGGTCACAGCAGCAGCCACAGCAGCAGATGGGGTCAGACAGGGGGCACAATAAAGAGGTGTGGGTCACGGCAGCACCCACAAAGCGCATGAGGTCGGGACAGTGGCACAAGAAAGGTGTAGGTCACGGCAGAGAAACAGCAGCAGCAGGGATGGTTTAAAGAACAGTGGGCCACAATGGAAACGGGTGAAGGGGAAAATCACTTGGGGCAGCAGACCACAGCAGCAGCATGAGGTCAGACATTGGCCCAATAAACATTTGGAGGTGGAAAAAAACGGGAGTGGGCCCAAAAGGGGGGAAAAATTGACACAGTGTGGAGGTCAGGGGAAACCCGCCACAGCGCAGCATGGGGGTCACGCAGGGGCAAAAATTTTTTTTTCTGGGGGTGGCAAAAACGGGGAGTGGGCCCACAGAGTGGGACAATGACACAGTGTGGGGGTTTCTGGCAGCAGCCCAGAAAGCGGGCCATGAGGTAAAGACAGGGCACAATGACAGAGGTGGAGGTCAGGCGGGCCAGCCACAGCACAGCATGAGGTCAGAAAAGTGGCAAATCACATTCGGAGGGGGGCCAAAAAAAGGAGTGGGCCACAGAGTGGCACAATGACACGTGTGGGGGTAAATTGGCAGCAGCCACGCAGAGCATAAAGGTCGGGCCCAGGGGGCAAATAACATTCTGGAGGTGGCAAAAACAGGAGTAGCCCCCAGACTGGGAAATGACACAGTATGGAGGTCAGGGGCAGCAGCTGATGAGGTCAGCCCAGAAACCCAAAAGGGACAGAGTGGAAAGGGTCAGGGCATCACCCAAACAGCGCAGCATGGGGTTTCGGGCAGTGGCCAATGACAGAGTGTGTAGGTCACAGCAGCAGCACAGCAGCAGCATAAAGGTAAAGACAGGGGCACAATGACACAGTGTGTGGGTTTACGGCAGCAGAACAGCAGCAGCATGAGGTAAAGAAAAGTGGCACTTTAAACGTGTGTAGGTCAGGGGAAAGCAGCCACAGCAGCAGCTTTGGGTCGTCAGGGGCAAAAGGAAACACAGTGGAAAGGTCACGGCAGCAGCCAAAACCAGCAGCATGAGGTCAGCCCCCCCCCCCCCCAAAAAAAAAGGGGCACAAGGGCCCACGGGTTTTTGAGGTACGGCACCCAGCCACAGCGCAGCATGAGGTCAGCCCAGGGCCAATGCCCTTCTGGAGGTGGAAAAAACAGGATTTAGGCCAAAGGGGGGGACAATGACACAGTGTGGAGGCAGGGGCAGCAGCCACAGCAGCAGCATGAGGTCACGCAGGGGCCCAAAATTTTCCTTTTGGGAGGTGGAAAAAAACGGGAGTGGGGCCACGAGGGGGACAAGGGACACAGGGGTGGGGGTTCAGGCAGCACCCACAGCAGCAGCTTTGGAGGTCCGGACAGTGGCCAAAAATAAAACGGGTTGTAGGTCCGGAAGGGCACCCCACAGCAGCGCTTTGAGGTCGCAGGGGGCACTTTTACTTTCTGGCGGTGGAAAAAAAACGGGAAAGTGGGCCCCACAGAGGGGGAAAATGAAAAGTGTGGAGGTCAGGGCAGCAGCCACAGCAGAGAATGGGGTCAGGCAGTGGACAAAACCATTTAGGTGGAAACAAACAGGAGTGGGGCCCAGACGGGAAAAATTGACACGGAGGAGGCAAAAAACGGGAGAAGGGCCAAAGTAAAAAATGCAAGTGGGAAGGTCACGGCACAGCCAAGCAGCGGAATGAGGTGGGCAGGGGAAACAATACAGGGGTGGCAAAAAAACAGGAGTAGGCCAAAAGGGGGACAATGAAAAAGGGGTGGGGGTTTCAGGGCAGCACCCAACACCCGCAGCATGGGGTCAGACAGGGGCACAATGAAAAGTTTTGTAGGTAAACGGCGGGAAGCCAAGCAGCACCCATGAGGTCAGACAGTGGCCCCAATCACATTTGGAGGGGAAAAAAAAAAAACCCAAAAAAAAAACCCCCAAAACAGGTGGCAATGACACAGTTTTGGAGGTCACGGCACCCGCCACACCCGAAAGCTTTGAGGTCGGGCAGTGGCACAATCAAAATTCTGGAGGTGGAAAAAAAAACGGGGAGTGGGCCACAGAGGGGACAATAAACACAGTGGGGAAAGGGGGGCACGGAAAGCAGAAAGCATGAGGTCCCCGGGGGGGAATTTTTGGGTGGCCAATGGACAGAGTGGGTAAAGGGGGTCACGGCATCCAGCCAAGCGGCAGTGAGGTCAGACGGGGGCCCCTTTAACCAGGTGTAGGTCCAGGCAGCACCCACAGCAGCAGATGAGGTCGGGACAGTGGCAAAAATGCCCTTTTTTGGTTTGGCAAAAAAAACAGGAGGTGGGACAGGGGGGCCAATGACACAGTTTTGGAGGTAAGGGGGAGCAGCCCCCAGCAGCAGGCATGAGGTCGGGGCAGGGGAAACAATGACACAGTGTTAGGTAGGGAGCAGCCACAGCGCGCATGAGGTCGGGAAAGTGGCAAAATAATTTGGAGGTGGCAAAAAAGGAGTGGGGCCACAGAGGGGGACAATGCCAGTTTTAAAGGTCAGGGCACACCCACGCACCCAGCATAGGTCAGGCAGGGGCACAAACCCACCAAATTTGGGGGAGGGGGGCCCCCCAAAAAACGGGAAAGGAGGCCCCAGGTGGGGCCCCCCCCCAAAAGACACAGGGGGAGGGTCAGGCGGGCGCCACGGGGGCACAGGCATGGGTCGACAAGGTGGAAAGACAACAGTTGTGGGGGGTCCCCGGCAGCGGGCCAAAAAGCGCAGCATGAGGTCAGACAGTGGCACATTTTTTTTCGGGAAAGGGGGCCCAAAAACAGGATTTGGCCCCACGAGGGGGGACAAATTCGGCACGTTGGAGGCGGGCACCCAGCCAAGCAGCAAGCAATGGGGTTTCGGGGCCAGTGGGCCCCAAGGGAAATCTGGAGGTGGCCCAAAAATAAAAGGGGGTGGGCCACAGAGGGGCCCAATTTGAAAACATTTTGTGGAGGCCCAGGGCGGGCCCCAAGCAGCAATAGGCCCAAAAGGTGGAAACAAAGGACAAGTGTGTGGGGTTTTTCAACTGCGCAGCCCACGGGGAACCCGGACAAGGGGAAGGTCAAAAGGGGCCCAAGGGGGGAAATCTGGAGGGGTGGGAAAAACGGGGGAAGGGGCCCCCGAAAAAGGGGGAAAAATGACACAGTTTTGGAGGTCACGGCAGCAGAAACAGCAGCGCATGAGGTCAGTGTGGCAAAATAAAATTTTGGAGGTGGCAAAAACAGGAGGGGCCAAACAAAAGTGGGAACAAGGGGACCCTTTGTTTTTGGTCAGGGGCCGCGGGAAACCCAGCCCCCACCCTTGGGGTCAGGACGGTGGCACAATGGGGAAACAAGGGGTTTTGGGTTTAGGGTTAACGCAAGCAGCCACGCAGCAGCATGAGGTCAGCAGGGGCAAAATAACATTCTGGGGGGTGGAAAAAAACGGGGAGTAGGCCACAGGTGGGAAAAATGAAACAGTGTGGGGGTTTCACGGCGCGGGCCACAGCAGCGGGCTTTGGGTCAGGCAGTGGCAACCTTTCCACATTCTGGAGGGGGGGTTTAAAAACAGGAGTGGGCCACAAAAGTGGGGACAATGACCAACAGGGTGAGGGTAGGCAGAGGCGGGCATGGGCAACTTGGGCCCCAAATGGGCAGGGTGAAGTCACGGCATTCTAGGGGCAAAACGGGTTTGGGCCCCCAGGGGGGAAAAATGACAAGTGGGGAGGTCCAGCACCCAAGAAAATGAGGTCAGGCAGTGGCAAAAAGAAAAACTGGGGAGGTGGCAAAAAACAGGGGGTAGGCCACGGGGGGACAATGACAAAATGGGGAGGTAAACCGCAGCAGCCAAAAGCAGCAGAGAGGTCAGACATTTTCCCACAATGAAACAGTGTGTAGGTCAGGGGGCAGCAGCCACTGCGCAGCATGAGGTCAGACAGGGGCCAAAATACTTTCTGGAGGTGGAAAAAAACGGGGAGTAGGCCAAAAAGGGCCCAAGGGAAAACAGTGTGGAGGTCAGGGCCCAGCCAGCCACACCCAGCAGCTTTGAGGTCAGGCAGTGGCACAATCACATTCTGGAGGGGGGCAAAAACAGGAGGGGGCCAACAGAGTGGGAAAAAGGGCCCACAGGGGGAGGTCAGGCAGCAGCCAAAACCCGCGCATGAGGTCGGACAGTGGCACAATGAAAAGGTGTGGAGGTCCGGCGGGCACCCACAGCAGCGGCATGAGGTCAGACAGTGGCACAAAAAATTTGGAGGTGGCAAAAACGGGGAGTGGGCCACAGAGGGGGCCCCAAGGGAACACATTGTGGAGGTCAGGGCAGAAGCCCAGCAGAAAGCATGAGGTAAAGGCATTTGGCACAATCACATTCTGGAGGTGGAAAAAAAACAGGAGTGGGCCCCAAAATGGACAATGCACAGTGGGGAAAGGTCATGGCAGAAAGCAGCATGAGGTAAAGACAGTCAAATGACAGAGTGTGTAAGTCACGGCATCAGCCCAGCACCCAGCATGAGGTCAGACGTGGCCAATGACGAGTGTGTGGTCACAGCGGGCCCCACCCCCGAAAGGCATGAGGTCAGCCCAGTGGCACTTTTGGACACAGTGTTTTAGGTACGGGCAGAAAGCAACGCAGCGGGCATGGGGGTAGGGAAACCAGGGGCCCCCACAATGACACAATGTGGAGGTCACGGCAGGGGGGCCAAAACGGGGCAGGGGGCCGGGGTTAAAGGTCAGAAGTGGGGCACAATGACACTGGTAGGTCACGGCAGAAAGCCACGCAGCAGCATGAGGTCAGCAGGGGCACAATGACACATGTGTGGGTCCCAGCGGCCACAGCACCAGAAGGGAGGTCGCAGGGGCACAATAAAATTCTGGGGGTGGCAAAAACGGGAGTAGGCCACAGGGGGACAATGACCAGTGGGAGGTCACGGAAAGCAGCCACAGCAGCAGCATAAAGGGTCAGGCGTAAAAACAATCCATTTCTGAGGTGGAAAAACAGGAGTAGGCCACAGGTGGGACAATGACACAGTGGGGGGTCAGGCAGCAGCCACACCCGCAGCATGAGGTCGACGTGGCACAATGACAAAAGTGTGGGGTCACGGCAGCAGCCCCCCAAGCAGCAGCTAAAGGTTTCAGACAGGGGCACAATAACTTCGGGGAGGTGGAAAAAAACCAGGGTGGGCCCCACGGGAGGGGGGACAATGCCCCCCAGTGTGGAGGTCAGGCAGAAGATCAGAAGCAGCTGAGGTGGGGGCAGTGGCAAAAGGGGCCTTAAAATTGGGAGGGGAGAACCCAAGGGCGCAGATGGGGGGCCCCCAGCAGGGGGGAAACAATGGACATTTGGAGGGGGGAGCTGGAACGGGGGAAGGGGCCAAGAGTGGGACAAGGACCCCAGCTTTTTGGGAATTTCAGGGGCACAGCCACCCCCGCGCTTTGAGGGTCGGGCTAAACCCAATCAACGTTTGGGGGTTTCAAACAACAGGCGTAGGCCGGGACAGGGGGAAAAATTGAAACAGTGTTAGGTCCGGCGCCCCAACAGCACCCAGCATGAGGTCAGACAGGGGCCCCCAATGAACAATGTGGGGGGCACGGCAGAAGCCACGAAAGGCGCTTGAGGTCAGACAGGGCAAAATACACTGGGAGGTCCCACAAAAACAGGGGGTTGGGCCCGGGTGGCACAAGGGACCCCAGTGTGGGGTCACGGCACCCACCCCACAGCGCAGAAGGGGTTTTCGGGGAAGTGGCACAATACTTTCTGGAGGTGGAACAAAAACGGGAAAGTAGGCCACAGAGGGGACAATAAACCCCGTGTGGAGGTAGGCAGCAGAAAAGAAAATGAGGTAAAAGGGAAACCGGGGGTGGGGGCCACAAGGGGGACAAAAAAGTGGGGAGGTCAGGGCAGCAGCCCACAGCAGCGCATGTAGGTCAGACAGTGGGCAAAAATCCGGAAGGGGAAAAAGGGTGGTGGTGGTGCACGTGGGAGGGCTGGGCCGCGCCACAAGAGCAGCAAGGAGGGGCCGGGGCGAGTGGCCCCATAATTTTCTGGAGGGTGGAAAAAAACAGGGGGGGGGCCACGGGCGGGGCCCCAAATGGAACAGGGGGGGGGGTCGGAAACCGAGTGAAGGGTTGCAGTGGAAAGACGGGGAAGTTTTGGGGGTTCCAAGGGCCAACACCCGGCAGCAGAGAGGTGGGGGCCGGGTGGGCACCAAAATGGACGGGAGTGTGGTAGGTCCCGGCGGGCAGCCACAGCACCCAGCATGAGGTCAGACAGTGGCACAATGACACTGGAGGTGGCAGAAAAAAGGAGTTAGGCAAAGGGGGAAATGACACAGTGGGGTTACCCGGTAAAGGGCAGGCCACACCCAGCAGCATGGGGGTTCGGGCAGGGGCACAAATTTGGAAAAAACGGGTGGCCAAGGGGGGAATGAAAATTTTCATGGCAGCAGCCACACCCCAGAAAGAATGAGGCCCGAAAATTTCCAAAGGGACAAGTTTTGGAGGTACGGAGCAGCCACGGGCAGCAGCATGAGGTCAGGACAGTGGCAAAAATCCATTCGGGAAAGGGGGGCAAAAACGGGGAGTGGGCCCCCAGAGGGGGACAATGACACAGTTTTGGAGGTCACGGCAGCAGCCACGCAGCACCCCCAATTTGGAGGTCGGGCAGGGGCAAAATCACATTCTGGAGGGGGCCCAAAAACAGGAGTGGCCACAGAGGGGACTTGACAAAAGGTGGGGGGTTTCATGGCACCCAAGCAGCATGAGGTCAGACAGGGGCCACAATGACAAGTGGGGAGGTCACGGCCAGCCACGCGGGGGCATGGGGTTTCGGGACGTGGCACAATGACAGGAGGGGTGGCAAAAAAAAGGAGTAGGTCAGAGTGGATTTTTCCAGTTTTGTAGGTAGGCAGCCCCAACAGCGCAGCATGAGGTCGGGCAGTGGCACAATGAAAATTTGGGGGGTCCAGGGCAAAAACAGAGTAGGCCAAAGGGGGACAATGACACAGTGGGGAGGTAACGGCAGAAACCCCAAAAGCAGCAGCATGAGGTCAGCAGTGGCAAAAAATGAACAGTGTTAGGCCCAGGGCAGAGCCACAGCAGCAGAATGAGGTCAGACAGGGGCCCCAAAATTTCCATTTGGGGGGGAAAAAAAACAGGAGTAGGCCAAAGGAGTGGGACAATGACACAGTGTGGAGGTCACGGCGGGCAGCCACAGCAGCAGCTTTGAGGTCGGGCGTGGCACAATCACATTCTGGAGGTGGCAAAAACAGGAGTAGGCCCAGAGGGGAAAGGGAAAACAGTGTGTAGGTCAGGCAGCAGCCACAGCAGAAACATGAGGTCAGACATTGGCACAATGACACGGTTTTTTGGGGGGAAGGTCCCCGGCAGCGCCACGCCCCGGCATGAGGTAAGACAGTGGCACAAACACATTCGGGAAAGGGGGCAAAAACAGGAGTAGGCCACAAGGGGGGACAATGACAAAAATGTGGAGGTACGGAAGCAGACACCCAGCAGCATGAGGTCAGGCGGGGCACAATCACTTTTTGGGGAGGTGGCAAAAACAGGAGTAGGCCCCCAGAGTGGGAAAATTTACACAGTGGGGGAAGGTCATAAAAACAGCCCAGCGCAGCTTTAGGTCAAAACAGGGGCACAATGACAGGTGTGGGGTCCGGCAGAAAGCCACAGCACAGAAAATGAGGTCAGCAGGGGCCCACAATCACTTTTCTGGAGGTAAAAAAAAAGGAGTGGGGCCCACAGAGTGGCACAAGCCCACATTTGTGGAGGTCACGGCAGCAGCCACGCAGCGCATGAGGTCGGGCATTTGGCACAATCACTTCTGGAGGGGGGAAAAAAACAGGAGTAGGCCCGGTGGGAAAATGCCCAATTTGGGGAAAGGTCACGGCAGCGGGATACAGCAGCGATGGGGTTTTGGGACAAGTGGCACAATGACAGGTGTTTAGGTGGGGGGCAATCCCAAGTCCCGGGAAAAGAGGGTTGGTGGCAGATGGAGAAACTGGCAGCAGATGTGTGGCATCAGGGGGGGTGGCGGCATCAGAAAAAGGGGGCTGAGGCAGGTTTTTAAACCAGACTATTTTTCCAGTTTGGGGGTGGGGGTTTAAATGGCTGATGTAGTCTAAACCCTTTAAGGCATTGGTGTGAAAAATTTCCTTGGGCCGACCCCATGCCGATTCATCTTGAAAAGGTCATTCGTTCCACTTTTCCCCGGGGACAAGGGGTTCTCTTGGGGTAACGAGGGCCCCGCCGCACTGAAGGCCCTTTTTGTTTGCCCACTACTGGCCGGGCAGGACACTTCTCCCCCTGCAAATCGGAACGTTTTGGGCCCCCACACCCAATTTTGGGATGCCCAGTGTCCAGGGATCTTCTAACGGGGGGTGGCAGAGGGTTTTTCCCAAGTGGGCCACCAGGTTGGTTAAGGGTCTGTCCAGGTTTCCTGCTGCTGTTTGTGGGTGATTCCCCTCCTCTTTAAAGGGGGGGAAAAGGGAAAAGTGACTCGTGATCCAGATTGGGTTGGGTCCCTGAGGGAGCTGGAATGTTTCCAAAACCCCCCACCTGCCCCCGGCAGTCGCGGAGTAGTAGTGAGGGGCTGAAAAAACCCCCCGGTCAAAACCTGTCGGGAGGAGGGACGACCCGCACATAGGCGCGGCCAATGACTACGGAGGTTTTCCCCTATAGTATTTGGGTTTGTCCCCCCTTTCTAATGCGGGGAAAAAAGGTCCTTTTTGGGACCGGGTTAGCAAGGGCCCAATAGGGTGGGACCCAAAAAAGTCATGCCTCTGCCAGTGTTTGACTATTCGGCTGTCCTAGCCAGGCAAATCAGCATGCTGGGGGCCCATCTGCAAAAGTAAATTCCGAGGGGCTCCCTGCCTCCACTCCCCCTGTATCCCTGCCCCCTGTCTTGCGGGTCTTGCCTCGTTTTCCCTTTTCCATCAAACCCCCTCAGCTGCTCTGTCCTCCTCTCTTGTCACCGGGGTTTAAAAAAATCCATTTCTTTTTAAACCAGACAATGTTTTTTGCTCCAATGCCCTCCTCCTCCTCCATTTCGCCCAAAGCGGACTCATGTGGCCGCGAGATTTTGGTCCCCACTCCCCATTTCCCCTTCCCAGAAGATTTTTCGATCTGTTCCGGGACATGAAGCGTGGAAGGGACGTTTTTCCCTCCCGTAGTTCTGGCGATGACAAATAATTTTGGCCCCCCCGAATGGCCTAAACCCAAACGGCGGGTTGTCACGCTTGAAATCCCCCGGGGGATGACATCAAAGTTACACGGGGGGAGTACTCCTGTCCGCCTGGATCATCAAAAAAAATCTTTAAAATGGCCTTTCTCTGTTCATACAGTCGGTCCAAAAATGTGCAGGCGGGAATTCCAATGGGGGGGAAACATCGCATATCAGAGTGTGTTGGGGGAGGCCGTTCTGCCACTGCAACTTCGAGGAGGGTGTTCCTGGCTTTGTAGGAATGGATGAAGTGCATGCACAGTTCCTGGCCATTTTCAGAAATCTTCTGAAGATCGGTGGAAGATTCAGGAACCTTTTCACAACCAGATTGGGAACACATGCGCCAGCAGGGCACATGGACCATCCCTCCTCGGTGCAGGCGGACACCATTTACTCCCATGTCCTTTCACCAGGGGTTCCGATTTGCAGTTGGCGCGGAGAAAGCCACACATCGATTTCTTGCTGCATGACGGGGAGCAATTCCTCCCTGTGTGACTTCGTTCGCCGAGGCAACCCAGGTGTAGAACGTGTGACACCGCTGTGCCCTACACATGTGGTATGATTGGAGCAGTACTTGTGGAGGTTTGAGATGGTGGTGGGTGTGGAGGAGGAGGAGCGGACATTGGCGCAGGAGCCGCAGTTTGACAACGTGGAGGAGAAAGCAGCGTCTCCAGTCCAAGTTGTTGGTTGTTTGGGGCCGGAAGCACATTCACCCAGTGGGCCGTAAAGGACATGTACTGGGCCCTGACCGTAGTTACAGCCCAGACGTCCGCGCTGCCGTGCACCTTGGAACAAACCGATAAGCTCAAGGACTGGTCCCCCATCTGTTCTACATATTTATGAAGTGTGCTGTATGCCTTTTTGGAAAAATAAAATTACGGGTTGGAACTCTCCATCTCGGCTCGGCAAAGCCATTAGTTCTCTGAACGATGCAGAGTCCACCATTTGGAAAGGGAGGGACTGCAGTACCAACAACTGGACAGGAGTACGGTCAGCTTCTGCACCTTAGGATGGTTGGACGCATACTGTTGTCTCTTTGCAATCACCTTGCTGAACGACTGCTAGCGCCATGATGTAGCTAGGAGCAGGAGCATCTGGCCCGGGAGATGATGTCAAAGAAACAGCTCCCTTCTGCAGGGGTGGGGGGAGCCTTGACTGGCTGCAATGGCATGCGTGCCACTGGGCGCTGCTGCTGCTGCTGTGGCGGCAGGATGGACCACCACATCTGAGCCACGTTTCTCCCAGGCCACTGGATGGTGTCGCTGCATGTGTTGACGCAGGGCCGTGGTGCAAACGTTAGCTCCCTGGCCACGCTTCACTTTCTGCCCACAGTTTCTACATATACCCATTTTCGGCTCCTCCTGGTGTCTAGCAAGAACTGCCACACCGCCGAGTATCGGATTTTACCGCCAACGCTCCGCACTGGTGACTACTGCCGCCACTGCCTCGCTGAGCCCATGTGCCGCTACTTTCTTGGCCCTGCGAAGGGGGTTTTTTTTACCCCGTGGCCGCTTGGCTCCCGACCTCAAAACTGCTGCTATCCTGCTGACTCACGGCCACACACCACTTGCTGGCTGCGCCGCTGCCTGGCGCGCAAGCTGACACCCTCTTCTCCTGACGATGTTAGCCCTTGCCTCACCCGGCTCCCAAGTGCGGTCGGTTTACATCATCATCTATTTGTGTTTCATCGTCACTGCTTTGTCTTTACCGGTCTTGGTATGCAGAGGCTGACCCCTCACAACATGACTCCCATACCACTCTTCAAAATCTATACTTTGCCGCCTACTGCAAGAATCAGGATATTGGCCCCATTTCTTCGCTGCCAAGTAGCTGCTGACTGCCCTCCTCAAATTGTTCATCCTCGCTATATAGTGGCGCTGAGCCCAGACCACTGGCTGAGGGAACCGAATCGGACAGAGGCGGGATGAGGACAGGTGAGGGCCGCTGACCCGCTCCCGGGCCATGCCAACTAAAGGTTGTGTCTGACGTTCCCACCACTCTTGGCTGGGGTTGTCAATGTCACTGGGAGGAAGTGGATGACCTAGTCAACCAATCAAGAACCATTGGTTGCTAGTCAGCACACGGACGCTAGATGACAGCGGCAGTGTGGCCTCACCGGATGACCCCTGCTGCGACGTCCCCTTGCTGTGCTGCGACCTGGGCCTGCTCCAGGGAATATTTGTGCCCCTTGGGCCCCTTGCAGGTGAAGAACCTGCCCTCTCTGTCTGACATACTGTTTGTTCTAAAATGTACAGAAAATGTTTGATTAAGATATCTGTATATTATAAATACACACCCTGTATTTGAACCTAAATGAACCCACTAAGAAGCTTAGGTAACCCTTGGATATAAATTGCGGGTCCACAAATGGCCCGGAAAATTTACTTGTATGTGCCGTTGAGAACTCTGTGTATTTTACTGAATGTAAAGGCTTTTAAATTTAAACCTTCGGATATGAAATTATGCTACAGAATTTTCTTGTGGCGGTGAAAAAGAAAGTTTCTTTTACTGAGTGCAACTGCAGAAAAATACTTAGTTAACCCTTGGATGTAAATTGCGCCAAAGAATTGAGCCACCACAAACTACTAGCTTTGTAGCATGTTACAATGCGGTGTTTTTTACGCCACACAACAAGAGATAAAATTGTAATTAACCTTTGCTTGTGAATTAGGCTACAGGAAAAATGTATATATTTTGGCGGTGAAAATGATGGTTTCTTGGAGTCACCACAGCTGAAAAACAACGCTTAATTAACCCCTGGATGTAAATTGCGCCAAAGAATTGAGCCACCACAAACTACTAGCTTTGTAGCGTGTTACAATGCCGTGTTTTTTACGCCACACAACAAGAGATAAAATTGTAATTAACCTTTGCTTGTGAATTAGGCTACAGGAAAAATGTATATATTTTGGCGGTGAAAATGAAGGTTTCTTGGAGTCACCACAGCTGAAAAACAACGCTTAATTAACCCCTGGATGTAAATTGCGCCAAAGAATTGAGCCACCACAAACTACTAGCTTTGTAGTGTGTGTTACAATGCCGTGTTTTTTACGCCACACAACAAGAGATAAAATTGTAATTAACCTTTGCTTGTGAATTAGGCTACAGGAAAAATGTATATATTTTGGCGGTGAAAATGACGGTTTCTTGGAGTCACCACAGCTGAATAACAACGCTTAATTAACCCCTGGATGTAAATTGCGCCAAAGAATTGAGCAGCCAAAAATGAAGTGGTATTTGTATTGTAAAAAACGCTGTTTCTTTAAATGAATACAACTGGAACTGGCTTAGATCCCCCTTGGATATTCAATGTGCTGTGAGCAGATAGGATTTAAATGTATATGCAGCTGCAGTGACGCACACTGGATTTCAGATCCAATACTCAAAAAAATCAGAAATAGAACGTTAAGAGAAGCAGTCTCTGAGACAAGCTGAGACACCCCACAAAAATCGCTGTATAAAAATCAGTCTTCAGTAACAATCAGCCGCGGCAGCACCTTCCCTGATCAGTACAGTGAGAGGAGTGTGAACTGCCAGCGTCGCGTCCGGACTTATATAGTGCGGTGACGTCACAGAATCCCGCCGGTCTCTGATTGGCTTCATCTCTGCACATGTCATGCAGGCTATGCCCTTCTTCCTCCCAAAGTTTTTTGCCCCATGTAACGCCATGTGCTCGCAGCCATTTTATCAATGAAAAGCACACTTCGTTCATCCAAAGTACCCCAAACTTCTACTTCGTTCAGAACCGAAGTTTTCCTGAAATTCTAAATGAATTCCACTTCGTTAGAATCAATTCGCCCATCTCTACTCATAATACTTTTTCATACAAACTGTCAGATCGTAAACTATTAAAAACAGACTTAGAACTGGTCAATCGGCGGCAGGTTCATATATGTTGCCCTCTGTGTTCCACTTTCAATGCAGAATCTCAAAAGTGTTAGGGGAGAATATTTCTGGAATAGGTCATCTGACAAAGAAGATCTCTGCGCCTCCATATCAAATTATTGAATATAGAGGTACTGTATATTATGGTCTCTGCATTATTATGGGACTACAATATGGCGGTATTCTTGAATCCCTATTTGGGACATTGAAAAAAACAGTAATGAGACCCCTTTAATATGACAATTTATTGTAGGATGTCAGAACATTATTCCACTTCTAATCTCTTCCTTTGCTCCAAGTAAGTAGCTCATTCTTACATTCCATTTTCAATTAAGTTTACTTTTTTTTTTAGAAAATGATTATTTAAATTCATTATTATTTTGTATTAAATTGCTACACAATGTCAGTCAAGCATTATGATTTTGTTCTCTCCAACTGTGCTGAAAAACAACTAGGAATGAAGTAATTGACCTTGTTGCTCACTGAATTGTACAATGCTTTGCTTCCCACTGTTTTTTGCCTCTCACTTTACTTTACGCTTCTTGAAAGGCATGACCTTTGCAGGGGATATTATTTTCCGACAGAGACGAGGCTGTCTGAACCAAGGCAAACATTAAATAAGGGTGCAGCTGTACAAGAGCCAAACATATGTACAGTTAAAAATTAGATATTACAATATAATTATATTGACAGAGTTCAGCTTTTTAAAGGAATAACAGGTAGTTTAAAAGTACAGAACAAGTAATTATACTGTTTTTTTTCTTGCTCCGAAATTAACACATACTGTACCCTACTCAGATCCAGTGCAGCAAAAATTGTAGCAAAATAAAAAAATTTCATATCCATGCACAAAAAGCCATGTTCCTTTTTAACAGACAAAGCAGCAAGTAGTGTTGCTCAAGCAGGTATCCTTTCGCAGTTTCTAAATATTAAGTGAAATTTAGGAAACTGTGACACCCCAAACCCGAATCCCATTGAACTTTGTGGGAGGAAAATTGTGCCATCTTTTGTGGTCTCTACAATGCACTAAAAACAGCCAAATACCTCCTAACTGCATGGGGAACATTGTGCTTCTATATACAGTTGAGTCACATTATTAAAACCATTTTCCACTTCAGCAGCACATAGCTCATGAAGGAAGTCACATATTGTGAGCTGGCTTCTTGGGTATATAATGAATTTGATAGGCTGTCTAAACATATCCCTTATTGCTGTCATGGTTTAAAGGAGCAATTTATCAGCGTTGCAAAAAGGGATGATCATTGACCTTTGGGTCTATGGTGGCAGTATGTCTGAAACTGCACAGTTTGTAAACTGTTTGAGTGTTCCTGTGGTTAAAGTATGAGTGGACATATGGCACTATTATAAATAAGTGATGTAAAAACTGCAGCAAATCATATGCCATTGAAATGAGCTATGAATGTGCACAAGAGCAGAATGACACATTATAGTGGAGCAGCTCACCACCAAAATGAACCTGGGGGCTACCAGATGTATGTCTAAAACAACAATTCTGCAGACTAATAGTAACTGCTCCATTGCCAGAAAATTGCATTAGCAGAAAAGTCTCTCGTTTTCATGGCAGTATTGGAATTGGACCTTTGCTGATTCTCTGAGTCATATTTCCTGCTTCATTGAATGGATGGAAATTGTCATACTGGGCAAGAAACATTAGAGAACAGACATCCTGAAATCATTGCTGAAAGAATTCAGACTAGTGGTAGCAGGATTATGGTCTGGGGAAGGTTTCGGTGGTATTCTCTGTGCTCACACATCCATGTGGAAGGCACACACAAACATGGGTATCCACCCTTGCAAATCATGTTCACTCTTAAATGCTGATTGTCTTCCTTGGAGTAAATAGGATCTTCTGGCAAGATATAATTCAATATATATGGCAATGCAATATATCACATGGTAGTATCCTGGTCCCATAATTTCCCAGACTTGAGTATCTGTGGGACCACCTTGATCCTTGTATTCGCTCTTTTGATCCTCCTCATGCACTGCAGTCAGCATGGGTACTGATACCTGTTGCAATCTACCAGGACCTTATTAAGACCTATATTGAAAGGTGTTGAAGTGCGCATATAACAGGCACAACTCTTTATTAGGTCTGGTGTGCTTATATACCAGGTACTTATGTTTGTATTCTACCCCCGACGAAGCTCAAATGTGAAACGCGCATTGGTGCACGTGTTTACTCTCTCCCACCGGCCTAAAGATAGGTCCATATACTTTTGTCAGGTTTTACTAACAAGGTCAGGTATTTATTGTCTATGATACTGTCATAAGGATTTAATATAATATTCTATTGTTATGTATATATTGGGAACCCTTCCTATGATTGGATTTTCTAACATGTGAGTGTTGAGTTATGTAAACATGCTTTCTTTGTAGTTCCATTGTCAATGTTAAGGTTATTTTATTATATATCATTGATTCCTTAATAAATTATATTTTTTTATATTATTGTTTTTTTTCCTTAAGGATAGGTGGTGTTGCGTGTAATATTGAAGGACAGTTTTGTATCTGCTCACCTGCACAGGCAGTTTAACCCTGGTGCAGACACGGTGTGAAGTCGACCAATACCTTCTAATTCCGTAACTGAACAAACACTCGCCATTGGGCGTTCACCAGCTTCCAAACAAGGTAGGGGGAGCCCAGTCATGAAAAATCTTTGTGAAAAACTTTATTGTAGACAATATTAAGATATATAAAAATTGCTCATAGTGGGAGATACATGGTTGTTATCATATCCATTTAGTACCCATACCCACGCCAGGACTCTCAGTATAATTTTGAATATAGCCCTATTTTTTGTTTATATAGGTGATTGTTTAGGAGCAGAATGATGTCAAATCTTCACAGTACTGACACAGCCATGAAAAGGTTTGTTTTCTTAGCATTTTAATTGCAAAAGAAGATAGCAAAGGCAGAAAAGGATCGAACATTAGGGAGGTGGCAACTGTGTTTTTGCATCCCTGTCTATTCACATGCCACACACACTGATCCATCCTGCTTTTCCTAAGGTTTTTGCTTCAATGCATAGAATGGTTCGGTCACTTCCTTCTTGCCAAGTCACTTGTCAACATCCGCAGTGTGGAATACTGAAACCGTTCTTTAGCATTCTAACTCCAAATGTCTAGGGGCTTTGGCATAAAAGGGAGTCTATTTATGACTAACCACTGACTGACTGCTCAATGCCTAGGAGGAAGAGGAGGTGGTGGATTTAGTTAACCCATTCTATGTCATACACTCTATCACACCTTCTGTGTGTTGTGGTTGTAAGGGATGACAAATACAATGATGAAGAAATAGTAGGCACATCAATTATGCTATGCAAGGTATGCCACATGCCAGATTTTTTACAGGTTCGTTCTTTCAGGCGCACTTTACACTTATTTAATCCGCCTTGAAACTGGCGTGGCAGTAACTCTTTTCTGACATGTCGCCCTAAGGCCCGGTTCACACGGCTTATTCAAGCCGTAATTGCGGGACGGATTTCGCCCGCAATTACTGCTTGAGTAAGGGGCGGGGGCGCTGCCCGCCGGCCCCATAGACTTTCATTATCCACAGTGCATATCCCGCCAGGATAATGAACATGTGGAGACGGAATCCACAGTTCTCTATGAGAACTGTGGATTACCGTAATGGCTGGGACGGATTCCAGCCGTATTGCAGCGCAGTACAGCGCGCAATACGGCTGAAATCCGTCCCTGCAATAAGCCGTGTGAACGGCCCTTAACTGTTTAAATCCAAGTGAATTTCACAGAAGTAAACGGGAAGTAAATCTCTCCCAGGAGAAAAAATATATAGTCAAAAAAAAATAAGTGATTCACTGGATTAGACTATAAAACTTAACTTTTAATAAATATAAATACAAATAAAAAGGAGTCAGATAAACTCCAAAGTACACACAGCCAAACAATTGAAAATGCTGTCCCTGGATAGTAATCCTAAATGGGAAGCTACCTATCACAATTGTGGGATATTCGTCCCAATAAGGACGGTCCCACCTGGAACCTAGGGGGGAATTTTATCCCTATTATACCCTATACACAGGAAAATAATATATCTTTCTTAGATTCCCTGTGCAATGAATACAATAAAAAAGAGATACAAAACACCCCAAAATACACCATAAAGCAAGTGAGGCTATCATGTAGATCACCAAGCCCAACGCGTTTCATACCCCAGTATGTGGAGACTCATCAGGGGCAGAGACTCATAAATATTAGCCTTAAATATAACACGCAGTATAATACAGGGGATGCAAGAAGTTACAAAACGGTAGCCAAACAGTAAGTACGATGCTATCCGTAGAAATATCCACTTATACAATGCGGCTACCCATCTAGCAATAGTCTTCTGACTCACCAATTCCAGTAGAGAGTCAGATCCAAGTTAGATAACCAATCATTTGTTACTTACAGTAATGTTGAGAGTTATCCCATGGCATCATTTTAACATAGAAATTCACCCAAGACAAGTCTCACTCCAGCATTGCCGCATCAGGTAAGATCTATAACAAAATCGGCAATAAAGACAATAAGCTCCAATATGCTGAGTAAGTGATGGAAAAAGGATAATGCACTGTACTTACATATATTCAATGCTTGGACGCCTACAGGGCTCCTGTTCATTGAGCTAACTGTAGTTAGATGCGGAGTGCCGCGTCTCTATTCACTCAAACCGCGCGCCTCTGTTGTTCAGCGTCTGATGTCATACCGCGCATGCGCACTCTTAACTTACAATCGACCTATAGCCAGAGCGGAGAATCTTACTCCCTGACGTCAGGTAAACAGGGGAGATCTGGCAGTACACCATAGTGCAACTAATAGAAGCGCACCTGTGTATAGCCGGCCAGTCTGATTATCTAGAGAAGCACTGCGATATTCTATGCATTTAGGTAATGGGAATTACGGCTCATTCATTTAAACATAGACTGACAGCAAGGTGCAATGGAAGTGCTTAATAAGTCAGAAACAAAAACAAAAAAGAAAAACAAAAAGCAAAAAGCCAAAAGCATGTTAGCTTGTATCCTCCAGGGTGCAGGGTACTAAAGTCACATGATATCTAGAGAGAGAGAGGGAGACTTTAATATGCAAAAATGCATAGAGTATTATGCCTATCACATGATAAATTAAAGAAAAACGCAAAAAACATAATTTTAGACCACCAAGTTTTTAGGATGAATACTTATTCAGATAAAGCAGTTAAAGTTAAGTTGTTCATTGAGGCCATGTGGGGATACCGTGTCTAACCTAAAAATCCATTTAGCCTCTGTTTGTAAAAGTCTTCTGTCTATATCACCCCTACGTTTCGAGACTCGAAACAATTCCAGAGGTTCAAATCGTAGAGAGGCATCATTACCACCATGAGTTGTATTGAAATGTCTACCCAATGAGGTATCATGATTGTTTCTAATGTCCCCAATGTGCTCCAGAATCCGTTGTCTCCAGGGTCTTATTGTTTTCCCAATGTACTCTAGATTGCAAGAACATGTAGCTTTGTATATAACATGGGAAGAACTACAGTTCACAAAGTCCCTAATGTTATACACACGACCCGTCCGATGACTGCATACGGTCTTAGTTTGTTTGACCCATTTACATGCTTTGCAATGTCCGCATTTAAAGCATCCCTTAGGCTGCCTACCCAACCATGAGTCGCTGGTTGCTTTTGGGCCTAAATGGCTGTGTTTATTTCACCAATATTCCTGCCTCCTAGCATTCAGAGCTGAGCACAATTGTGAAGGATTTTTTCAGCAGTACACAGCTAGCAAGTGTAGATGCATCCTTCTCTAGTGAAACAAAGTTTAACAATCACTTATACGCCTCTTTAAATCCACTTCTTTTACCACCTCTTGTTAAACTTGATGGACATTATTTTTCTCACCCATACTATGAACATACTGTGAAATGCAGTGTGCTACCTTGCAATGGTTCCTTAGCAAAATTGTAACTAAATCTTAACTAACACACTAAGTGATGCAGTGAACTGTGTGTTAGTTACCGGACTGGCCATAGGGCAAACCGGACACTTGCCCGGCGGGCCGCTGGGGTCCGGGCCGCAGGGCCGGCTCGGAGCGCCCGCCGAGGGGGCCGGTGTCTCCCCCCCCCGCACGCACAGGGGCCGCAATGGTCGCATATTCGACCGGACCCCTGTGCCAGGGGGCCGAGAGGCCCCCCTCGCTGCACGGCCGGGTCACTGACCCAACCATGCAGCCATCATGGCCGCCGCCTGCACCGCGCGGTGCAGGCAGCAGCCGAGGCTGAACATCTGGGATCTATTGATCCCGTCTGTTCAGCTCCCAGGAGGCCACGGGGCAGGCGCGCGATGTGATGACGTCATCGCGCGCCTGTTCCGCGGCCCGCACCCGGGAGTGAGCGGCCGCTCCGGACGGACTTGGAGAAGAGGAGGGAAAGACATCAGGTAAGTAAGTTCTTTTTTATTTTTTAAACTACTTACTGCCCCTGCCTGGCTATATACCCCCCTGGCCCATGCCTGGCGCATATACCCCCCTGGCCCTGCCTGGCCCTCTGTATACCCCCTGGCCCTCTGTATACCCCCGTGGCCCTGCCTGGCGCTATATACCCCCTGGCCCTGCCTGGCGCTATATACCCCCCTGGCCCTGCCTGGCCCTCTGTATACCCCCCTGGCCCTGCCTGGCCCTCTGTATACCCCCCTGGCCCTGCCTGGCCTCTGTATTCCCCTCTGGCCCTGACTGACCCTTTGTATACCCCCCTGACCCTCTGTATACCCCCCTGGCCCTGCCTGGCGCTATATACCCCCCTGGACCTGCCTGGCCCTCTGTATACCCCCTGGCCCTGCCTGGCCCTCTGTATACCCCCCTGGCCCTGCCTGGCCCTCTCTATACCCCCCCGGCCCTGCCTGGCCCTCTGTATACCCCCCTGGCCCTGCCTGGCCCTCTGTATAACCCCCCTGGCCCTGCCTGGCCCTCTGTATACCCCCCTGGCCCTGCCAGGCCCTCTCTATACCCCCCTGGCCCTGCCTGGCCCTCTTTATACCCCCCTGGTCCTGCCTGGCCCTCTCTATACCCCCCTGGTCCTGCCTCGCTATAGACTGCCCCTGCCTGGCTATAGACTGCCCCTGCCTACCTATATGATGCCCTGCCAGGCTATAGACTGCCCCTGCCTGCCTACTTACTGGCCCTGACTGCTAATTACTGCCCCTGGCCCTACATGGCTGATTACTGGGGACAGCTCCAGCTAACCTGGCTAGTTACTGGGGTAGGCCCTGTCTACCTACCAAATTAATGGAGGAAGATCCCTTTTTACCTAGCTAATGAGGGTCACTTCATTTTTTTTATCTGACATTTTTTAATTTCTAATTTTTCGGGTCTAACATACGCTGTTTGGGGAATTGATAGGAAAGTGCTGGAAGAGAGAGGAGTCTAAGATGTATTTGTGGTAAATTCTACAGGGACGAGTAGTGGCCACTAGAAGAAGACACTGCATGCTGTACCGGACAGAGAAAGAAATGGAAGGGCAACGACTCATCACAGACGATGTCATGGCGGTTTGGGCCAAAGAAGAAAAGGAGAAGAGACAACTCCCATCATGATGATGTCTCCTGTGAGTCCCTACTGTCAGGGGTAAGTTTTACTTCTTGTTGAGTCAGTGCTGTATTCATGTGATGGTGACCTGACTACTGGTGATGTGATTGGTGGGGGTTGTAGGTTATGTTGGTGCTTATGTAGTGTCAGTGTGGTCTTGTCCCGGATTGTAAAGCAAGTGCACACCTGACTCTGTGATGAGGGGTTTCTCTGCACCACTTTCTTTCTTGCTTGTATGTAGGGAGCTCTCACACGGAGCGGTTTTGGTGCATTTTTTGATGCGTTTTTTTTTTTTTTTGTGCAGAAATGTACAGCATTAACTGCTCTGCCTTTCTGCACAAAAACGCACCAAAAACACATAAATGCACCAAAAACGCTCCGTGTGAAAGCACCTTCATGGTGTAGTTTATTTTAGAAAGTGGCGAGGTGCGAGAACAAGGGGAATTTTGTAAGTGGATATTGTATGTGGGCTGGTGGGGGCTTTGTGCCAGGGCTGATTTTTATTCCCAGTCCGGCCCTGAATGTAGCCTTATGTATTCCTAACCTGACAACTCTGATTTGCTTTGTCCGTTATCCTGCCTCCCAGTATTAAAAGCTAAGCACAATTGCGATGGATTTTTGTAGCAGTACTCAGCTAACACATGCTGATGGTTCTCTTTCACACATTTAATTTAAAATGGTGCCTTAATCCAGCCCAGCTTTGTATATCAATCCCATGGTGTTGCCCACACCTAAGATGAACAATAAACTTTCAATTACCAGTCTAACTTACAGCCTGTTGATTGGCTGCTAACTTATTATGGGTATGCAGGACATTTTTTCTGTGAATACCACCAACATTCAGTTCAGGTTGACCAAAATTGAATTTCTGATCTTTAAGTCAAATTTAACCATGACACAAATCCAAAGAGCAACACCACTGACAAGGATAATGACTATGCAGTAAGGGGGTTGTACCACATAGATAACTTATTTATCATGTAATTTATATCCCTATTCAATTGCTACTAGTAGTGTTTTCTGCAAACAATAGAAATGTATTGATTTCAGTAGACATTATGCAATAAAAATAATAATCTTTATTTATATAGCACCAACAAATTCCGCAGCACTTTACAATGTATAGGGTATAATTACAGACAAAAGACAGACATTACACAGTGAGAGCTACTTACAGATGAGACACAAGGTGGGAGGGCCCTGCTCGCGAAAGCTTACAATTTATGAGGGTGTCTGGGGGAGACAACGGGGGAGAAGTGCTAAATTTACAATGGTCCAGCCTTGTTTCATAAATATGGGGTGGTTTACATAAAAATTGGGTGAACCTTCCACCATGACAGTACATCTATATACAGATAAGTGCCTATGAATGCCCTAGTGTAGAGAGTGACAGAAGCGTGTGTGATTAAAAGTGGGGGTTAGCAATTAGGGATTTTGGCATACTAAGAAGATGTATTTTCAGGACACTTTTAAAACTGCGAAGGCTGGGGTTGTGCCTGATGGTACGTGGTAGGATGTTCCATAGAACGGGTGCAGCACGAGCAAAATCTTGAAGACGGGCATGGGAGATTCATATGATTGTGGTCTGTAGTTTGATGTCCGTAGCTGAGCAGAGAGAGCAGGCAGGGTGGTAGACAGAGATACGGGAGGAGATGTAGGGGGGTGCAGCGCTGTGGAGAGCTTTATGGGTGAAAGTGATTCGTTTATGTTATATTCTGTACTGGATGGGCAACCAGTGCAGCGAGTGACATAGGGAAGAGGCATCAGTATAGCGGCTGGAGTGAAAGACAAGCCTGGCTGCTGCATTCAGGACAGATTGAAGAGGGGAGAGTTTTCAGAGTGGGAGACCAATAAGCAGGGAGTTACAGTAGTCAAGATGAGAAAGAGTAAGAGCAACAATGAGGGTTTGAGTTGATTCGATAGTGCGAAAAGGACGGATTCTAGAGATGTTCTTGAGGTGCAGGTGACAAGAGCAGGCCAGGGATTGGATATAGGGGGTGAAGGACAGATCAGAGTCTAGAATAACCCTAAGAAAGTGGGCCTGCTGCCTAAGTGTTATGGTGGTGCCACACACTGAGAGAGAAATAGCGGGGGGGGGGGTTGGTTAGTAGTTGTGGGAAGAACAAGAAGTTCAGTTTTAGTGAGGTTTAGTTGGAGATAGAGAGAGGACACGATGTCAAAGACAGCGGACAGACAGTCACTGGTGTTTTGTAGCAGGGCAGGAGTGAGGTCTCGGGAAGAGGTGTATAATTGGGTGTCATCACCACAGAGATGATACTGGAAGCCAAATCTACTGATGGTTTGGCCAATGGGGGCTGTATAGATTGAGAAGAGGAGAGGCCCAAGAACTGACCCCTGAGGGACCCCAACAGCAAGAGGGAGAGGAGAAGACATAGAACCTGCTAATGAGACACTGAAGAAGCATTCAGAGAGGTAGGTAGAGAACTAAGAGAGAGCAGTGTCCTGGATGCCAATATCACGAGCATGCTGAGGAAAAGATGGTGATCGACAGTGTCAAATGCTGCAGAGATATCCAGCAGAACCAACAACGAGTATTTACCCTGAGATTTAGCATTGTGGAGGTCATTAGAGACTTTAACAAGAGCAGTTTCTGTGGAGTGTAAAGTGCGGAAACCTGATTGCAAACGATCGAGAAGAGAGTTATCAGAGAGATAGTTAGTCGAGAGTAGGTCAAGCCTTCCAGGAGTTTAGAGATAAAGGGCAGGTTAGAGACTGGTCGGTAGTTGGCAGCACAGGATGGGTCCAGAGTAGGCTTTTTTAGTAAAGGGGTTATAGTAACCTGTTTAAAGGAGGATGGGAAGATCCCAGTGGAGAGAAAGAGGTTGAAGATTGCAGTAAGGTGAGAGAGGATAGCTTTAGAAATAGACTGGACAAGGTGGGAGGGAATGGGGTCACTAGAGCAGGTGGTGGGGCAAGCAGACAGGAGAAGTCTGGACACTTCTTCTGTCGTTGGGTCAAGAGCTGAGAGCAGACTAGAGGACATGCGGGGAGGGACAGGATGGGTTCTGCTTGGGTTTTGAGATGAGATGTTCTGCCCGATATTGTCAATTTTGTCTTTGAAGTGAGTGGCCAGGTCTTCAGCACAGAGGTCAGTGCCCGGGGCCGGAGCTTTGGGCCTGAGGAGGGAGTGGAAGGTGTCAAACAGGCGTTTTGGGTTGTTGTGTAATATGGAGATGAGGGAGGTGAAATATTCTTGTTTGGCACAGTGAAGGGCAGTGTGGTAAGTCCTGAGCATGAATTTATAGTGGAGAAAGTCTGCAGGTAGCTTTGACTTTCTCCACAGACGCTCCGCACACCTTGAGCAACGCCGCAGATGGCGAGTCTGAGGCGTGTGCCATGGCTGCGGGTGTCTGACTCTGGTAGTGCGGTGTGTGAGTGGTGCCAATATGTCCAGGGTGGTTGAGAGAGTTTAATTGTAACATTTAACAGCCAGGTCAGGGCAGGAGAGGGAGGAGATTGGGGACAGTGAGGACTGTATGGTGTCTGTGAGTTCCTGAGTGTTAATGGAGTGGATATTTCTGGATGGATGACGGGCAGGTGTGTCCAGAGAGGGCTGAGAAATATTGATAGTAAAAGAGATGAGGTTATGTTCAGAGAGAGCAAAAGTAGAATTAGTGAGGTTAGAAATTGATGAGAGACGACAGAAGACCAGATCAAGTGAGTTCCCATCCTTGTGGGTGGGAGAGTCTGTAAACTGCGAGAGGCCAAGACAAGAGGTCAGTGAAAGAAACTGAGAAGTGAAGGAGACATGGGGTCATCAATGGGGATGTTGAAATTACCCATAATGAGAGTGGGTATTTCAGTAGAGAGGAAATAAGGGAGCCAGGCAGCGAAATTATCCAGAAACTGGCGGGGTGAGCCGGGGGGTCTGTACACAACCGCAACTCTGAGTGAAAATGGCCGAAAGAGTCTGAGGGTGTGGACCTCAAAGGAGGGGAAAGTGAGGGAGGATACAGGAGGAATTACCTGGTAAGCGCAGTGTGGAGTGAGAAGTATGCCAACTCCTCCACTCGGCCTGCTCTCAGGTCTGGGGGTGTGGGTGAAGTGTAGGCCGCCATAGGTGAGGGCCGCCAGGGAAGTGGTGTCAAATTCCTGGAGCCATGTTTCTGTGAGAGCTAGGAGGTTAAGGGAGTGAGAAAGAAACAGGTCATGAACAGTAGTGAGTTTTTTGCCAACAGATCGGGCATTTCATAGAGCACACTTAAAAGGGGCAGAAAAAGAAGTACAGTGAATAGCAAGCAGGTTAGCAGGGTTTCTATGGGAGGCAGAGCAGGAGGTGGATGAGCAGTAAAGGAGGGATGGCGGGGGTTAGGAGAGATGTCTCCTGCAGCGAGAAGCAGGAGAATGAAAAGCAACAGCAGATGGTTAAGTGATGTGTATGAGTGGCGCTTGTGTGGCACTATGCAAGCAGGTGATTTGTGGTAGTTGAAAAGTGAGAACAGTGTGTGGGATGTATACATGGGTGAGGTAAGGAGAGAGGTGCTGATTTGGATAGAATTGTCAGGGCTGAGACTGGATGGTACAGTAGGAGGAAGATGGCTGCAAGGTAGACAGCAATAGTGAGCATGGTGTATGAAGTGTGGACTCTAAAGATAGGTACTCACAATCTCAGTAATTACACATTCTTTTTACTCACAGAATAATTTTAAACCTCAGTAAAACAAATAATCTTTATTGATAAACTTTAAAATCAAACACCAAGTCTGTAACAATGAGTACTCATATATATGCAAATATTAACCAATGACATTGGTGATCCAAATTATTAATCACCAGGGGTGAAAACCACGTAGCACACAATTAAAGAGGTTGTCTAACTACAAGGATTGCTTTTTATGCTAAAGATCTTGCAAAAACAAGTCACTTTGCACTATGTGTCCATTAACAGTGTCCTACCTATTCTGAGATATCCCCTCTTGTATGGGCTGTACCAGCTCCTGTGGTCGCTATAGCTACAGACCTGTTTGATCTCTCATGATAGGCTGCCAACACTGGTTGCTATAGCTACAGACCTGGCTTCTACTGCAGCCTAGTAGAAGCCAGTAAACACACCCTCTGAATTCAAAATGAAACCAAGAGAACAGGACTGAGGTAAGATGAATCAATGTAGTGAGACAACCCCTTTAAGTTTATATGTGGTAGCTATATCACAGTCATCAGCATACCATCTGTAACCACTACTTTGTCCCTTGATGAACCTATAAAGGGGAAATGTATTGGGATGGGATACCTAACAGTTCATTAGGGTGAACTAGACCTGTAATAGGGCCAGCCACTGATAGGCAGGATCACCCTTTTTTGGGGCTGGAGCTCCACCTTTTAACAGGATCTTGGTAGGGTGTATGCAGGAAAAGTATTATCCCTGATGTCAGTACCCCTCCAGCTACCTATTGAACATACTGAGCATATAAAACGGGTAAGCTGGGATTCATATTGATGAGCTTCACTTAAGAACCGTGGTCTGTATCATGTTGAATTTTGTGTATAACCATCTAATATCAAGGTGCAGTACTGTTGCAATTTTGGATGGTTTGGTCATTGCACATTAATAAAGCAAAATTGATCAAGCAAAAAAAAATTTTGTGAGGTGAAACGTGAAAAAAAATGCAATTGTACCATTTTTGCTAGGGCTTCATTTTTATGGAGCTCACTGTATATGTACTATAAGTTACATTTTTTCTGTATTCTGCAAATAGGACGATTTGGGTGATACCAAATTTTTAGAGTTTGCATTATATATTTGCATTATATATTGGTACTTTTGAATTTGCACTCAAGGGCCATTTTCTCATAGATTTCGCAGTTGATTGCAGCTTTGGCAGCAAAGGAAATGACAGAAGGCTCTCTCTGTCTCCATCGGCACCCCTGCAGTGCGATTGCAGGGTGCAAATGGTTTTCAGGAAAGCTTGGCATCCTAACAAATGCTTTCAGGCTGTCTGTGACGTCACCACGCTGGACAACATGGTTACTGACAGTTGCAAAACAAAGCAGTACAGGTATGTACTACTATGTATTTGTCACGGATGCCCCTGCGACCCTCGTCCCGGGTCGCAGGTGCATCCGTGCCCCGACGCCGAGCGGCGCCCCGTCCCGCACGTCGGGTTAGGGGTCTGCTCACCCCCCTGTCCGTGCCAGTGTTCACCTACCCGGCCACGCTCCTGTCCTGTCCGTCTCTGTCCCTCGGCACGCGCAGCGCCGCTCCCTAGGGCGCGCGCCCCGGCAGTGTTAGATTTAAAGGGCCAGTGCACCGGTAATTGGCCATTGCCGATCACTGCCCCTATTTAAGCCTGCCTCTTCCTGACAGCCTTGCCGGATCTTAAGTGCTCATTGCCTATCGAGAAAGCGTTCCAGAAGCCTTGTCTTGTCTACCGTGTACCGAACCCGCTTGCTTACGTTTACTGACCACGAATCTCTGCCGCCTGCCCTGACCTTCCTGCCTGTCCCCGACTACTAGCCTGCCTGCCGATTCTGGGCCGCCACCGCAAGCAAGTCCCGCCAGTGGAAGGGACCTGGTAGATTCCCGCCGCAGCAAGTCCATCCCGCTTTGCGGCGGGCTATGGCGAATACCGGGACCTACTTAGATTCCGCTCCCTGGTGTGGGTTTCCACCATCGCCAGACCGTTACAGTAAGATCCGGCCATGGATCCCGCCAATGTGCCATTACCCAGCCTGGCGGATCTAACGACCATCGTTGCCCGCCAGTCACAGCAACTAGGTCACCAGGCGCAGCAACTGAACCAGCTGTCCACCATGTTGCAGCAACTCGCCACCGCCCAGCAGCGACCTCCGCCATCTCCCATGGTTGTCCCTGCTACTGCGGTTCCTCTGGCTCTGGGGGGCCCCAAGCTTCGGCTTTCGCTCCCGTCCAAGTTCGACAGAGATCCGAAACTCTGCAGGGGGTTCATAACCCAATGTTCTATGCACGTGGAGCTGATGGCCGACCAGTTCCTGTCCGAATGTGCGAAAGTGGCTTTCGTGGTCAGCCTGCTCTCCGGGAAGGCCCTGGCATGGGCTACACCTCTGTGGGACAGGAAAATCCGGTGACGGCGGACCTAAATTCGTTCCTCTGTGAGTTCCGCAGCGTGTTTGAGGAACCAGCTCGTGCATCCTCCACCGAGACAGCCCTCCTAAACCTACGCCAGGGGGATTTGTACGTGGGAGACTACGCGGTGCAATTCCGCACCTTGGCCTCGCAACTTTCGTGGAACGAGGCGGCTCTGTGCACCACCTTCAAGAAAGGGCTCTCGAGCCGAATCAAGGATGTGTTAGCTGCGAGAGACATCCCATCTTCCCTCAGTGACCTGATCCGGTTGGCTACTCACATCGATGTGCGCTTCACCGAACGGGAAAAGGAACTTCGGCAAGAGCAACAGTTATTCCAACCTCGCCGGTTCCCACCCCTGGCACCGGTGTTTCAGAGGCCTCCTGTGCCACAGTCGCCAACACCTACTGAGGAGCCCATGCAGGTCAATCGGGCGCACCTCACAGAGCAAGAGTTGGCCCAGCGTCGGCAAAGGAACTTGTGCCTCTACTGCGGCAGCCCAGAGCATTACCGGAGGAGTTGTCCCAAGCGTCCCAAGCATGCGGGAAACTCCCGCACCTAGGTTCTGTGGGAGAGGCATTCCTAGGTGCAAACTCCTCCTCTCCATGCCTGTTGATGCCAGTGCAGGTCGTGACTGAAGCTGGAATCTCGTTCCAAGTCCCGGCGTTTCTGGATTCGGGCTCAGCCGGGAACTTTATCCATCTGTCTCTGGTGAGGCAGTACCGTCTTCCGGTGGTCCGCCTGGATAAACCTCTTGTGATCTCTTCTGTCAGCGGGGAGCTGCTTAGTGACACCATCCAGTTTGTCACCAAGTCACTGTCCCTCCACGTAGGGGCTCTACATAAGGAAGAGATCGCCATCTACGTGTTGCCTCGCTCCTCGTCGGTGGTTCTACTTGGGCTTCAATGGCTACGGCTCCACTCTCCTACGCTGGACTGGACGACTGGTGAAGTAACTCGCTGGGGTCCTAATTGCCTGAGTCGCTGTCTGGTGGCACCTCGCCCGGTGCTTCCCTGCTCTCGCACGACCCTCCGCAAGCCGTTGCCCGGTCTACCAGCCGAATATTTGGAGTTCGCCGATGTGTTTTCGGAGAAACAAGCAGAGATCCTAGCACCACATCGCCCCTACGACTGTCCCATTGAGCTCTTGTCTGGCACCAGCCCTCCACGAGGTCGGGTCTACCCCTTGTCCGTTCCGGAGACGCAGGCCATGTCCAAATATATTCAGGAAAACCTACAAAAGGGGTTCATATGGAAATCATCCTCTCCCGCGGGAGCGGGATTCTTCTTCGTAGAAAAGAAGGACGGCTCCCTAAGGCCCTGCATTGATAATCGGGGCCTGAACAAGATCACGGTGAAAAATAGATACCGCTGCCGTTGATCACTGAACTTTTCGACCGCCTTCGTGGAGCTAAGATCTTTACCAAGCTGGATATGAGAGGGGCCTACAATTTGGTTCGTATCTGCAAGGGCGATGAATGGAAGACGACGTTCAACACCCGGGACGGGCACTTTATCTGGTCATGCCATTTAGACTGTGTAATGCCCCTGCCGTCTTCCAGGAGCTCGTGAATGACATCTTCAGGTACCTCCTCTACACCAGTGTAGTGGTCTACCTGGACGATATATTGGTGTAATCTCCTGACCTCAAAACCCACCCCAGCCATGTCCGTCAGGTGTTGAGGCGTCTCCAAGATAACCACCTGTATGCCAAGCTGGGGTAGTACCTCTTCCACCAAACCAGCCTTCCGTTTCTGGAATACATCATCTCTGACCAAGGCTTACGGATGGATCCAGCAAAACTGTCAGCTGTGTTGCAGTGGCCATGCCCAGTCGGCCTGCGAGCCATACAGCGTTTCCTGGGGTTCTGCAACTACTATCGCCAATTCATTCCTCACTTTTCTACGCTAGTAGCTCCTATAGTGGCGCTTACGAAGAAACACGCTAACCCTCGTAACTGGCCCTCCGAAGCCGAGGAGGCATTCTCTAAGCTCAAGTCTGCCTTTGCCACTGCGTCAATTCTATCGCGGCCGGACCCCGCGAAACCCTTCACGTTGGAAGTTGATGCCTCATCTGTCGGAGCAGTTCTCACGCAAAAAGGGCCCACAGGTAAGACAGTAACATGTGGTTTCTTTTCCAAGACTTTCTCGCCGGCAGAGAGGAACTACACGATTGGCGATTGGGAGCTACTAGCTATCAAGCTGGCTTTGGAGGAATAGCGTTATCTGCTGGAAGGTGCTCGCCATCCAATCCGCATCTATTCGGATCCCTAAAACCTCCAGTATCTCCAGACGGCTCAGCGACTTAACCCACGCCAGGCTAAGTGGTCACTCTTTTTCTCGCGGTTCGACTTCCAGATCCATTTCCGGCCCGCGGAAAAGAACGTGAAGGCCGACGCTCTCTCTCGTGCCTCCGACGTGGTGGGTGACGAAACTACTCCTGAGCACATAATTCCCCCAGAACGTCTTATCTCGGCTGCTCCAGTTGACCTCCGGAAGGTTCCCCCAGGAAAGACTTACGTAAGCCCTGCTCTCCGCAGACGTATCTTGAAATGGGGACATTGCTCTTTGGTGGCCGGTCACCCCGGCGCCCGAAAAACAGTCTTCCTGATATCTTTGTTTTATTGGTGGCCAGATATCGTTAAAGATGTCAAGGACTTCGTTGAGTCTTGTACCTCCTGTGCCCGCAACAAGACACCTCGTCACAAGCCGGCAGCGCTACTACTTCCACTACCCATCCCTACTCAACCATGGTCCCACATTGCTATGGACTTTGTAACCGATCTCCCTCCTTTGGCTGGCAACACCATTGTCTGGTTGATCATAGATCGGTTTTCCAAGATGGCGCATTTTGTCCCTTTGCCTGGCCTGCCGTCTGCCCCTCGCCTGGCTGAGCTATTTTTTCATCATTTCTTTTGTCTGCACAGGCTCCCTCAGCAAATCGTCTCGGATCGGGGGGTCCAGTTTGTTTCCAAGTTTTGGCGGGCTCTGTGTTCCCAACTCCAGGTGAAGCTCGATTTCTCTTCTGCTTACCACCCTTAGACGAACGGCCAGGTGGAGAGGGTCAACCAGGTTTTGGGGTGTTACCTATGCCACTTCGTCTCAGCACGCCAAGATGACTGGTCCAACTTGTTGCCGTGGGCGGAATTCTCTTACAATTCCCTAGACTCGGAGTCCGCGGATGCTTCTCCCTTCTACATCGTAGACAGTCTGCATCCCTGCCCATCTCTCCCTCTGTCATTTCCATCCGAGGTTCCGGCGGCGGACGCACTGGTCCAGGACATGAAGACCATCTGGTCCCTGACCCGCCAATCTCTGCTCCGTGCTTCTGAGCACACAACGGCTCAAGCTGATAAAAGAAGAAGTCCTCCTTCTGTCTTCTCCCCGGGTGACAAGGTGTGGCTGTCGGCCAAATATGTCCGCCTCAAGATTCCTACCTATAGACTGGGACCCCGCTTCCTGGGACCCTTTGAGGTCCTTAGTCGCATTAACCCAGTGTCCTACAAACTCTGGCTCCCACCTACCATGCGAATTCCCAACTCCTTTCATGTCTCACTACTAAAGCCCCTGGTCCTAAATCGTTTCTCGCGGAAGACAGTCCCTCCTTCGTCTGTGGCAGAGGCCTCTAATGTCTTCATGGTCAAGGAAATCCTAGGTATGAGAAGGACCAGAGGGAGACGTTACTTTCTTGTGGACTGGAAGGGATTTGGGCCCGAAGAGAGGTCTTGGGAGCCAGAGGAGAATATCCTGGACCGCAGTGTCTTCCAGAAATTCCTTCACTCTTAAAAGAAGGGGGGATAAAGGGGGAGGGGTACTGTCACGGGTGCCCCTGTGACCCTCGTCCCGGGTCGCAGGCACATCCATGCCCCAACGCCGAGCGGCGCCCCGTCCCGCACGTCGGGTCCGGGGTCCGCTCACTCCCCTGTCCGTGCCGGTGTTCACTTACCCGGCCACGCTCCTGTCCCGTCCGTCTCTGTCTCTCGGCGCGCACGCCCCGGCAGTGTTAGATTTCAAGGGCCAGTGCACCGGTAATTGGCCATTGCCGGTCACTGCCCCTATTTTAAGCCTGCCTCTTCCTGACAGCCTTGCTGGATCTTTAGTGCTCATTGCCTATCGAGAAAGCGTTCCAGAAGCCTTGTCTTGTCTACCATGTACCGAACCCGCTTGCTTACGTTTACTGACCACGAATCTCTGCCGCCTGCCCTGACCTTCCTGCCTGTCCCCGACTACGAGCCTGCCTGCCGATTCCGTACCTCGCCTACCCTTGGCCGCCACCGCAAGCAAGTCCCGCCAGTGGAAGCGACCTGGTAGATTCCCGCCGCAGCATGTCCATCCCGCTTTGCGGCGGGCTCTGGTGAATACCGGGACCTACTTAGATTCCGCTCCCTGGTGTGGGTTTCCACCATCGCTTGCGGTGGTCCAGTGGATCCACTACCAGACCGTTACAGTATTGTAACAGTGATCTACAGATTGCAGAGTCAAGTCAACTATGGGGACAAGTAAAATTTGGTGAAAATAAAAAAAAGGGAAAAAAATGTTAAACACCAAAAAAAGTAAAAACACGCACTCTGCCTTTTTTCTGTTACAAATACCAAATCACCTCAAAAAAGATAAAAAGTAAAGTACACATACTTGGTATCGCCACATGCATAACAACCTAGCCTATAAATCTGTTATGTTATTTAACCTGCTCAATGTGCGCCATAAAAAAAGGAAAAACCTGACAGAATTGCGATTTTTGTTTATCCCGCAGCACATAAAAGTTAATAAAAAAGGTGATTAAAAAATCATATAAATCCCAAAGTGGTACCAATAAAACCATCAGTTCATCCCACAAAAAACAAGCCCCTCCACAACTGTGTGTAGGAAGAAATAAAAAAAAGGTATGACTCTCAGGCTATGGTGATGCAAAAACGTGTTTTCTTTTTTAGATAAAAGTTTAATTGTGTAGAAGCAGTAAAACATTAAAAATATAGAAATTTGGTAACAACGTAATTTTATTAACCGACTGAGTAAAGTTGACCTATCATCTATACCCCACGGTGACTGCTTTGAAAAATAAAACACTACTAGTATTGCTGTATTTTGTTCATCCTGGTTTCCGAAAACCTTGATAAAAGCAATCAAAGTGTCAATTAAACCGCAAAATTTTAACAATTAAAACTTCAATTCAACCTACAAAAGGCAACCTACTAAAGAACAATAAAAAAGTAATGGCTTTCAGGCTATGATGACATAAAAACACAATTTTTTTTTACAAAAAGCATTTCTATTGTGTAAAAGCAGTAAAACACAAAAAAACTACATAAAATTGATATAGTTGTAATTGTACTGAGAAGTTTTCATATAATTTCTACTGCACAATGAACGCTGTAGAAATGAAACCCAAAAGAACAGAAGGCGGAAGCACTGGTTTTATTTTCTATTTCTATTGTCCAATGCAAAAAAAAAAAAAAAAAAAAATCTGTGGACCCAAAATGCAAAACACATCCCTAGATGAGTTCCCTTAGGGGTGTTGAGTCCAAAATGGAGTGACTTCTGGTTTAACCTGTTACCTGATACTTTTGGGGCTTTACAAATCTGTGGAACGCCTATGGTGTCAATATATTCACTACATCCCTGGATATATTCCTTAGGGGTGTGGTTTCTAAATTAATTAATTTTAGGAGTGTTTATTAAGTTTTAGCATCTTAGGGTGTCCTCTACCTGAAATGGCACCTAATGAAAATTGTAATGAAAATGAGACCCCAAAGTCTAGCAGGTGCTCTTCCCAGTCTGAAGCTTGTGGTTGAGTCAAATAGCGCACTAGGGCCACATATGTGATATATCTAAAAACAGCAGGGGGAATGAATGCTGAGTTGCATTTCCTTGGTAACATTTACTCTGTTCTAGAGAATAATGGATAAAAATATAAATCTCTAAAAAAAAATATTTGTGAAACACCTAGAGGGTTAATAAACTTCCTAAATGTTGTATTGAAAGGGATGCAGTTTCTTAGATAGAGTCATTTATGGGGGTATCTGTACTGGTCCCTAATATAAATCTGTTTTGCTTATTTTCTTGAAAATGTTAAAAATTGTTACAGAAAAATAAAAAGACATTTAAACAATGATGGCAACGTACAACAACGTACAACAGAAATAAAGACATAAATAATTTTGTGTTAAACTATTTGTCTTACACAGAGAAATTTTTGAACTTTGAAAATTGCTAATTTTTCAAAATTTTCCCATTTTTTCACAAATAATGTATTCCTAACTTAAAGCATAATGTTACATGATAAAACAGTCTCTGAAACATATGGAAATATAAAATACATTAAAAAGTTATTCCCAGACAAATTGACATATGTCAGATTTGAAAAATGCATCTGTGTCTTTCAGTACAATACTGACTGCATCCTAAAAGGGTTAGTTCACTATGGGTGACATGCATGAAAACTGTCTTGGTCTAAGACTTTCTTTGTTGCCCATAGCAACCAATCAGAGCTCCCCTTTCATTTTTTCAGAGCACTATAGGAAATGAAAGGGGAACTCTGATTGGTTGCTATGGGCAACAAAGAAAGTCTTATACCTAGACAGTTTTCAAACATGTGGCTCTATGTTACTATATTTTTAAAACATTTGGTAGAGATTACTTTTCAGCAGTTTTTTCATTATCATCACAGGAAGGTTTATAATGTAAGGTAACAATGTATAAGGATATCATCCAGCACACTCAGATCACACGAGCAGAATAGGTTTTTCATATAAAATCTAACCTTTTATTGTTGCATCTTCTTGAAATAATGCTTCATCGCCGAAACGCGTTGGTTGTTTTTTCACTTATGTTTAATGGTCCACGTGTCCACATGTATATTTTAAAGAAGCTGCAACAATAAAAGGTTAGATTTTATATGAAAAACCTATTCTGCTCGTGTGATCTGAGTGTGCTGGATGATATCCTTATACATTGACTGATATTGGATGGTGGAAGCTGCCAGAGATCCATTGCACCTTTTGATGGGAAACACCTTACTCCAACAAATTGAGTGAGCTGATCTTCTACTATTGTTATTGCTGTAAGGTAACAATGTACACCCAACACAGGATCCACCATTCACAATAGAGGATAGTCACAGTTCATCCTTTTCCCCTTTCTGCACACTGACTTCTTCCCAGGACATGTCAAGAATAGTCCTCTATACAAGTCAGTGAGTCAGTTACTCGAAGGTTTATATGGTCCATACAGCTGCAGTGAAGCATGTGTCTATATTCTGTTGAAAGCAGCTCATGCAGCATGGCTGGCCCCATAATCATATACAGACAACAGAAATAAATATATATATATATATATATATATATATATATATATATATATATATCTACAATCAGAAAGTAAAAACAGCTAAGGCTATGTTCACACGGCTCAAAATGGGACGTATTTCAGTCCGTAATTACGCGCCGTAGTGCGCGAATTACGGCTGGAATACGTCCCAGTCATTACGGTAATCCACAGTTCTCATAGAGAACTATGGATTACTTCTCCTCTCCCTGCTCGGCGAATCCGCCGCGGGGGAGATAAGTGACATGTGAATTACCAGCAGCGTATACGCGCCGCTTGTAATGAAAGTCTATGGGCCGGCGAGGTGCCGACCCCCCGATCCCTACCCAGCCTAAGAAAGAATTTATACATTATGGTGTTGGGAGGCAACTTAAAATTATTAGAAAATAATATATTTTCAATTATTTTTTAATAAGGTGTTTTTTCACAGAGCCACAAAAGCACTTAGTTTGGAAGCTTTGAATTGTTCTTAACTTCTTGATCGTGATAATGTCTTCAAAATTAAGGGATACTAAACATCTTGAATTCTTATTATGAGAGGTACATACCTTATGGGGATAGAAGGGTTAGAATAGTTGAAAAATAATTGGGAAAAAAACAACAATAAAGTATTTAAACTACAGAAAAAGAAAGGCAGTGAAAAGCACTATTACATTACGCTAGAAAGACTAATTACCAAAACAAGACTAAGATTTTTTCAACTATATAAATAGTAAAGTGTTGGCACTGTTAATGAACAGTAATAAGATAAGAATTGTAGAGGGCGATGAGGAGAAAGTGACTCATTTAAATGTTTTCTAAGGGATGCCATACTGGAGTATTTTAATAAAAATAAATGTAAAATTCTTTAGCACCACAGGTTTATGAGGGATCAGTCTATCAAACTAATCTTATCGGCTTCTGTGAAGATGCATGCAGGGCTGGACCTGGTCTACAAGACAACTATAAAATGAAGAAATTCAGGCATCACTTCCAAACAGATCAAAGTGATTCTTTATTCACCCATGCAACATTTCAGCTCATGCAGAATCCTCTCACCCATACTTTGTTTATTCAGTGGTACTGCTCTTTATGATACAAAACATTAGTGGCACACAAAGTCAATCAGCCCACAACAATATTACTCCTCCCATATTCCAAGCTAAATAACATATAGATAACAGAAATTTTTACTTTGACATCTTTATCAACATTCTCTATTTCAACTTTAAAAAATGCTCGTCAGTCGGAAGGTTATAAAATAGAAAGGAAGACTTTTAAACGCACTAGTTCGAGAACCACTGCTGGTCTCCGTGTGCCCCCTTGTGATGTCATGATCAGTATTTCCTCGATACCTCATCCAATTAATGGTCCAATAAGGATATATCTAAAGACCACTGCAGCCTGTGAATATCTGCAGGATAATGTAAAAGATGAATGGGATGACGAGAACACTAGAAGCGGTGGCAACACTGGAATGACGAAGTTTAAAGGTGAACGAGGGAGTGGGGTGTGGGGAGAATGGAGGGTTTCTTATTTTATATCTTTTCTGACTGGCTGATAAGCATTTTTTAGAAATTGATAAATTTAACTATGTAATTCACACAAAAAAAATGGAAAATAAAAGTGGAACATAAATATTAATTATAAAATATATTGTTCCTTCATAATGAATTACCATATATACTCGAGTATAAGCCGACCCGAATATAAGCCGAGGCACCTAATTTTGCCACAAAAAACTGGGAAAACTCGAGTATAGGCCTAGGGTGGAAAATGCAGCGGCTACTGGTAAATTTCAAAAATAAAAATGGATACCAATAAAATTACATAGGCAGGAGTATACTGGCTTGGCTAAAAAATCCTTTTTGCTTTCTCAAGACTCGGTGGGTCAAAAGCAAATTGAGGATTTGTTACAACCAACAGAGGGCACTGTGGGCTTCTCAGCCCCTTTCCCATAATGCCTTGTGATATGCAGATGCTAAGTAGAGGGTGAAAAGGCAAAACAAAAACTCTACAAGCCGTTCGTTCGGTGCTCTCCCTAAGGAGAGATCTTCCCTTCCTGAGCTACCCGATGCCTCCCACACAGCCAGCCAGTATCTTCTCTACTCTGCACTGAAGAGGGACAAAAATCCCGAAACAGCGTTGTCTGTAGATGAGAGATACTGGCTTGGCTAAAAAATCCTTTTTGCTTTCTCAAGACTCGGTGGGTCAAAAGCAAATTGAGGATTTGTTACAATCAACAGAGGGCGCTGTGGGCTTCTCAGCCCCTTTCCCATAATGCCTTGTGATATGCAGATGCTAAGTAGAGGGCAAAAAGGCAAAACAAAAACTCTACAAGCCGTTCGTTCGGTGCTCTCCCTAAGGAGAGATCTTCCCTTCCTGAGCTACCCGATGCCTCCCACACAGCCAGCCAGTATCTTCTCTACTCTGCACTGAAGAGGGACAAAAATCCCAAAACAGCGTTGTCTGTAGATGAGAGATACTGGCTTGGCTAAAAAATCCTTTTTGCTTTCTCAAGACTCGGTGGGTCAAAAGCAAATTGAGGATTTGTTACAACCAACAGAGGGCGCTGTGGGCTTCTCAGCCCCTTTCCCATAATGCCTTGTGATATGCAGATGCTAAGTAGAGGGCGAAAAGGCAAAACAAAAACTCTACAAGCTGTTCGTTCGGTGCTCTCCCTAAGAAGAGATCTTCCCTTCCTGAGCTACCCGATGCCTCCCACACAGCCAGCCAGTATCTTCTCTACTCTGCACTGAAGAGGGACAAAAATCCCGAACAGCGTTGTCTGTAGATGAGAGATACTGGCTTGGCTAAAAAATCCTTTTTGCTTTCTCAAGACTCGGTGGGTCAAAAGCAAATTGAGGATTTGTTACAACCAAAAGAGGGCACTGTGGGCTTCTCAGCCCCTTTCCCATAATGCCTGGTGTTATGCAGATGCTAAGTAGAGGGCGAAAAGGCAAAACAAAAACTCTACAAGCCGTTCGTTCGGTGCTCTCCCTAAGGAGAGATCTTCCCTCCATAGGCAGGAATAGGCAGTTTAATGTCCTTCATAGGTTGGTATAGGCAGTTATATATCCCCCATAGGCAGGTGTAGGCAGGTAGAGGCAGGTATATGTCCCCCATAGGCAGGTATATGTCTCCCATAGGCAGGTATATGTCTCACATAGGCAGGTATAGGCAGAGTTTTAAAAAAAAATAAAAAAATACAAGTACTCACCTCTCTCCCCCGCTGCTCTGATGCGCTGCGTCTTCTTCTCGGCACAGGCGGCGTGGTAACACAGCACGCTGCCTGTTCCGGATACTCTGCAGGGCATCAAGTCTGCATGCGGCTTTCTGGAGTCCTTAAGCAGAGCAGGGAGCGCTCACTCTCTGCTCCGCAATAGCATCCTCAGCTGTATGCGCTCCCAGTGGAATCGCATATAGTTGATGTATCTCTGCCGGCGCCCGGGTCATGGCAGTGCCTGGATGCCAATGGTGACTCGAGTATAAGCCGAGGAAGGCTTTTTCAGCACTTTTTTTGTGCTGAAAAACACTTTTTTTTTGTGCTGAAAAACTCTGCTTATAGTTGAGTATAACACTGTTCCCCATGAAAATAAGTACATGCTTTACCCCCTAAAATTAATTGGAATACACATTGTACCCACATAAATTTAAATTATACACAGTGTCCACTGATATTATTTAATACGCTGTATCCCATGACCTAACTATAATACACAGAGTACCCTTTGAAAAATAATACACACTGTATCTCCTGATATCATTATCTGGCATACTGTTCCCCTGTAATTTATTATATTACACACTGTATTATCTGAAATTAATTAGAATACTCACTGGATGGGTTAATGCTGCATATCGTGTAGGGAGTGGAAGGTTTAATGCTGCATACCTAGTGCAATTAAGAGGTTTATACAAGGATCCCTGGCGGTCTAGGGCAGTGAAGGGGTTAATATTAGGATTTTTGGTGAAGGGCATGGGAGTTAATGTAAGAATTCCTGGTGTAAGGGAGAGGAGGGTTTAATGTTGCATACCTGGAGTCCATTGGTTACTCACCTCTCCAGGCTCCGACATTGTCCTGGATATCACTCTATGACTTCTCCCAGTACTTAACATATAAATTAATGCTTAGAGGTACACATTGTACTGTGCTGCTGTGACTGTATGGCTGCACAGTTCTCTCTATGATTGTCAATACACTGCCTAATTGTTACAGGGGTAGACATCTTGTGGCCGGAAGCCCACTGACTAATCTGACTCACTAAAAAACATGAACATTAAGGCAAATTGCAAGCTTAGGTCTGGATGTAAGTTCTGGACTTGACAGAGTGATGTTGTCCATCTTTATTTTTTTCAAAGAATTTGATATTGTGCCACATAAAAGGTTGGTAAATAAAATAAAAATGCTTGGGCTGGGGTAAAATGTTTGCAAGTGGGTAAATAACTGGTGATCGAAAGTAGAGATTGGCTATTGACTGTACATTGGGTCACTGTTGCTAAAGGTACATCTCAGGGGTCGACATTTCACCCTGTTCTTATTAATATGTGCATTGAGGATTTTATAGAGGGATTGCACAGTAAAATATTTTAAAGTGGTTAAAGTGCAACACACTATTCTGTTTTAAGTGGATTTAAAGTTGGAGGCTAGCAAATAATGTTTTAACACTCATAAACACAAGGTTATGCATGTGGGAAAAGGAAACTCCATGCCAATATTACTTTCTAAATGGGAAAAGAATGGGTAAAACTGACATGTAAAAGAAATTTGGAGTTTTAGTAGACAGCAAAAATAACTCGAGCATCCAGTGTCAGGCAGCTACAGTCAAGGTCATTAAGATCAGTGGGTGTATCCAAAGAGTTCTAGATGTCATAGGCTTCAGGCAAAGGTAAATTCATGGGGTTCATGTCCTGAGAAAACTGATATGTGGCCTACCTGATTTTGTAAATCTGCCAGATTGCTTCAGATTTGGTGCAGGGCCAAGCAATGGAGTGGAGTCTAAAGGACTCCCTGACATTAAAGAGGATGATGTCTTTATAGAGCCCTGGTCCAAATTTTCTGCAATATAAAATTACATGAACTCTAGGTCAGAAAAGGACAACTTTGAATTCTTAACAAAATTCACAGGCCAATACCAAGATGAAAAATATTCTGCAGTAGTAACTCTCTGCCTTCATCTCCAGAGAAAGTGACTAGAAGAGCTAGGAAAAGTGACTGTGTGTGGGGGGGAGGGACCTTGAATGCTTATAGTAATTATTGCATATATGCATTTGGGTGGTTTTATGCTGGGGTGATTCCCCTTTTAGAAGTGGAGGAGTGTCTAAGTAAGGGTTGTCTTACAATTGGGAGGGTAGTCTTTTTGAAGAAAGTTAATTTCCTGTTTCATTGTCTCATCTTTTCTCTCACCAGATGGAATGGAAGAAACTTCCCACCAGCCTTTAGAATGCTTTCACACACTGCATTTTTTTGTGTGTTTTTAATCTGTTTTTTGTGTAGAAAGGCACAGCAATTAATGCTGTACATTACTAGAAAAAAGTTGCCGCAAAAATCTCGATTTTTGCCACGATTTTTGTGCAGCAATATACAGCATTAATTGCTGTGCCTTTCCGAACAAAAAACACATAAAAAACCACATAAAAACTCACCAAAAACGCTCTGTGTGAAAGCATAGTTACTTTGATTTTATTGTATAATTGCTTGTTTGATCATTTTTAACTGATCACCCTGTTGGATTTTGGTTTATAAATTATTCAAATTTTTTAACCTGTCTATAAAATGTCTGTACAATACATATGTTACCTTGTAACAAATTACTGAGAGGGGCAGGCGATGACCAAGCTGTCATGGTTTATGTTGAAACCAATGACAGAATACATGGTATTTGGAGGATCCCTAACATTAATTCTAAAGAACTACGCTCCCAGTTGAAGTGAAGGACCTTGAAGGTTGTGTTCTCCAGAATACTTCCTGTGTCATTCACAATGCAGGAAAGACAATGGGAGCTCAGGGAGTTAAAGGGGTTTTGCCGCGATGTAAGTTTGACTTGGGAATCTTCAAAATGGCTATTTAATAACTTTTCTAAAAATATTTTATTAAAAATATTGCAGCCTTGGATAGCTACATGCTGCCTTACCTGGCATTAGTTACTTAAAAGCTTCTATTAGATATGACCTGACAAGAGCTGCTGGCCAGGCTTGCGCAGAGCACACTTCTAATCTGATGAAAGGGAGCTGAAGAAGCTTTAAAGGCACCGGGTAGAAATATGTTGTGTTTTGTACACAGAATCCACTAGTTGTAATGTGATTATCTGAGTAGATCCCTGCTTTATCTGATGACAGGGAACATGAAGAATCTTTCAAGCTGCTGTGGAGAAAGGTATTGTCTTTTGTATACAGAATCCACTAGTTGTAGTTTGATTATTTGAGTGAACATTTCACACGATCCCTTATGCAATGCTCTGTGCTCTGTCTGTGTCTCTCGCTCTCTCAACTCAGCATGGCTTTGTTTACATTTGCTTCTTAGCAGATAAGGCATGTCCTGGCAAAACCCCTTTAAAGGGAATGTGTCATCAGAAATGACTTACTGTTTAACTCTAGTGTTAAGCGATTACATTGACTATCGTCATCGGGTCGATGGTCGATAACGGCGATAACCAATAAGATATTCGATGGTCGATGATAGATTATCACCGATGACCATTAAAGTCTATGGGAGAGGAACAACACCTTCATTCTTACACCCAAACAGGGCTGGAAAAGCTGGAATTAACATCCATAACAGTCAAATGGATACGTGCTACATCTTAGGCAACACACTAAGGTTATAAAAGCCACAGAAAAAAACTCACACACCATTCACTATCCCTGTCTTGTACCAGAGCATGACCCTTAAACCTGCATCACCAACAAATTAAAAAGTGCCAGAAGGCAGTATTGATTGAACCATCATTTTACTTGAACTGGACATTGAATATCCCTGTCCTAGAAACGCCGCATGAGCCCCAAAACCCGCATGACCCCAGATTTAAAAGTGCCAGAAAAAGGAGTCTTTCAACCCCCCATTTTAGTTGAACTGGACATTAACTATATCTGTCCTGTACCACAGTAATGACCATTTTAAACCTGTCTGACCCACAGATTAAAAAGTACTGGGAAAAGGAGTCTTTCAACCACCATTTTAGTTGAACTGGACATTGACTATACCTGTTCCGTACCACAGTATGACCATTAAACCTGTCTGACCCCCCAATTAAAAAGTGCCGGGAAAAGGAGTCTTTCAACCACCATTTTAGTTGAACTGCACATGACTATACCTGTTCTGTACCACAGTAATACCATTAAACATCTCTGACACACATATTAAAAAGTGCCGGGAAAAAGGAGTCTTTCAACCACCATTTTAGTTTTAACTGGACATTAACTATACATGTCCTGGACCGCCCGTATGACCATTAAACCTGTCTGACCCACAGATTAAAAAAATGCCGGAAATAGGATCTTTCAAACCACCATTTAGTTTCACTGGACATTTACTATATCTGTCCTGGGCCACAGCATGAGCCCCAAACCTGCATGACCCCCCCCATTTAAAAAGTGCCGGAAAAAGGAGTCTTTCAACCACCATTTTAGTTTCACTGGACATAGACTATACCTGTCCTGGGCCACAGCATGACCCCTAAACCTGTTTGACCCCCAAATTAAAAAAGTGCCGGGAAAAGGAGTCTTTGAACCACCATTTTAGTTGACTGGAAAATTAACTATATCTGTCCTGTACCGCAGTATGACCATTAAACCTGTCTGACCCACAGATTAAAAAGTGCTGGAAATAGGAGTCTTTCAACCACCATTTTTTGTTTCACTAGACATTGACTATACCTGTCCTGGGCCACAGCATGAGACCCAACCTGCATGACCCCCACATTTAAAAAGTGCCGGAAAAAAAGGGGTCTTTCAACCAACCATTTTAGTCCTCACTGGACCTAGACTAAACCCTGTCCTGGAACGCAGCATGAGCCCCAAACCTGCATGACCCCCAGATTTTAAAAAGTGCCGGAAAAAGGGTCTTTCAACCACCATTTTAGTTGAACTGGACATTGACCATACCTGTCCTGGGCCACAGCATGACTCTTAACCTGTTTGATCACAGATCACAAAATGGCACTATGCTATTTTGTATAGTGACTGTCATTTAGTAAAATTTTTTTTTGGGAACTGACATTTGTTTACAGAATTTATTTAGGGAAGTTTATTTATAGTTTTACATTATTATCATTTTGCTTTTTTTTTAGTGTGATAACATACAACATACACCTCTCCCTGCAGTTTTTAAAGGTATTTTTTTAGAAACAACATTTTTTATGATAGGACCTGTAGTATTGTTTCATTTCAAAGCAGCATGACCCAAAAAAATATAAAAATGACTACTCAGCCACTGTTAAAAATTTTGAGGGGGAAATCAATTAGAACCACATTCCGTTCCAAAGGCCATGATTATTGCTGTATCCCACAGCAACATGACCCCAAAAAATATAAAATGACTTCTCACCACTATTAAAAATTGTGAGGGAGAAAAGCCACTTAAAAAGCCACATTTCCTTTTCCAAAGGACCATGATTATTGCGTATCTCACACAACAGACCCCAAAAAATTTTAAAAATCTTCCAGCCACATTAAAAAATTTTATGGAAAATGCCACTTAGAACCACATTTCTGTTCCCAAAGGGACCCAAAATTATAGCGTATCTCACAGCAAACTACCTCAAAACCCTTGCAAAGCGATCCACTTACGGGAAAACCCACGTTTGTCTGTAATACTCCTCCACTGGCTTTAAGGTCCGCTCAGATATCGCGGCTGCTGGGGAAAACAACCCTCTAGGCGTGGGGGAGTAAGCTCGGCCATTCGTCCATTTGGATACCCAAATCTATTGGTCCCGAACACATACAAAAACACGGGGTTGAGACGCAGAAGTCGTGCACCATGATCTTAAGCTGGGCTCCGTGTTTGGGTGTGTGCCCTCATTTTCATGCGTTGGTGGGGGGTAAATAAAATTGCCAAGGTCACCCATTAGGCTTCTGCCACCTTTCCTGCTGCGCTGCTTTATCTACGGGTACTTGGAACCTACTGCTGTCACGTCGCGATGTTGTTCCACCGGACATTTGAAGAACGGGGAACAACGCAACAGATTTTTCTCCAGGTGATCAATCAGCAAAGTCTCCATTTCCTGCATTTTACTCTCTATTTGGTGGTGGAGGAAAGTGCTGATTTTGTTTTTGCACCGGGGATCCAGGAGGGTGGCCACCCCAGTAACTGTTTGATCTTTTTGATGGCCTTAATGCGAGGATCAATGTGGAGGAAATGGAGCATCCAAGCAACTCATGTGAGAAGATGGAGCCTTTGATTTTCCCAAGCCTCTGGGTCGAGGGGCACTAGCAAACTGATATTCCCTCCTCTTCCTCCTCCGCCTCAAATTTGCACCCCTCTTACCAAGGCAGGGACGTCGTAACGTCGGTGTCCGTATGAATACACTTCCTCCCTCCTCCGCTTCCTCCGGCCACACCCATCAAACACAGCCCGGACTTGCCAGAGATGAAGCACCCTGAGAGCTGATGCGTTGCCTTGCTCTACCCTGGACCCCGAACCACTGCTAATGAAGACCGATAAAATTGAGAAACTGTCGGCCTTGTGGATTCGACGGAGAGAAAGGCTCCGTGTCCCGCATCTGGGTCCGTCTCCCTCCTCTCCGTCCTGGCGGACCCTGTTTGTTTCAGAGGTCCAACGAACGTTCCAGAACTAAGATCCACCAACAATGCTCATGCTTACAACGGCAATACGTCTGCAACTGAACCATTTTGGTGGCTTCTTCAATACTGGCAAGTGATGGAGCAGAGCTCTTTCACCTGCCTCCACTCTCGGTGGCTCAACACCGAGGTACGCATCCGCGCTTGTCGAGGACCAATGTTGTCACTTGTATTCGCGTAATGGCAATGCCTGCTTGCCACAATCGCTGAGAGCATGTGGAGGGTGGAATTCCACAGCGTGTTGCCACGTCCAACAATGAACTCGGTTGACGGGAGGCCCGAGCTGACGGCTGCAACGCAGCCAGGCGGGACGAATCAGAGTGCGAACGGCTGAAGTGCGAACTTAGACTTCGAGCCTGTCCTCAGCAGGCAAGTCCAGACCCGGTAGCTCTTTAGAAATTTCTGGACACAAGGTACATGACCATGATGCCAGGCAAAGGGAATGTGGCTCCCACTACCGATCTTAAGGCGGCCAGCAAATTTCGACCGTTATCGCACAACCACCCTTGCCTGGCACAGAGGTATCTTGGCACCCAGCCACGCTCGTTCATCGTTGCGGAGAGCCTCCACAGCTCGTGAACCTGTGTGTGGACGGTCTCCAAGACAGATATTTTCATAACATTGCTGGTTCTCTGGGCACGTGATGCCACCGAAGGACCTTGGGGGAAAGAGCCTGCAACCATTCCTGCGGTTGATTATGAAGAGCGTGCGCCGAGCCTTGAGCGCCACCGTCACCACACAGAAGACATCCACCCAGCTCAGCACCCAGTGAGCTGTCACGAGATTTAGCGTCCGTTTGCCAATGCTTACTATCCATGTGTCCCGTGGTCAGTATGGACTTTTTTCCGGCCAACAGATGCAGACAACCGCTTTGAAATTTTAGAATGACCACGTGGGCTGGCAGGGCATGGGACTGCTTTTCTGGCAAAGAAATGCTGCTCGTCATCTGTTATTTGGGGGCAGGCAAAGCCATGACGTGGCAAATACCCAATCTTTGACCACCAGATGAAAGCAACATTCCCAAGGCCAAAAGCCTGGCAATTGCCGACAATCAGGCTTTGGCTTTTGGGGATTGTTTGGGGTTAAAGGTTTCTTCAGGCTTCTGGCCTCCCACACCTGGAAGACATAAGCTGGCTCTAACTGGCCCCGCTGTATCGTCGTGGCGAAGGTCGTTAACTGCGGGAAGAGAAGGGGTAGATGGGTCTCTGTGCTGCTGGTTGGTACGCGGGCCGACGGTGGAGGCTGAAGCGGATGCTGATCCCTGATCAGAATCTGAGAGACATGGGCAGCTGGAGGAACTCTGTGGTGGCGAGGAGGCAGGAGACAGAGGGTGTGACAGTGGTTGGAGGCCCGGCGTCGGTCTGGCCTTTTTTGGCCAAGTGTTGCCTCCATTTCAACTCATGCATTCGCTGCATGTGACTAGACATGTTGGTGGTGGTTAACCACCTAAGGTTCTTGCCTCTACTTATGCGTTTACGGCAAAGGCGGCATATGACATCGCTGGGTGAATCAGAGGCTTGCTCAAAGAAGGCCCAGGCTTGAGAGGTCCTGGACCTTTTTGAAGGCGATAAGCGAGGAGCGGGGTTTGCGCTGACCGTGGCTGGCGGAATCATATCAGCGGACTTCTGCGACCGCCCTCTCCCTTTTTGAGGCGGACCCGTACTGACACTACCCCATCGTCTTCCTCCTCGTCCAGTGATGAAGCGCTCGCAAGCAAATTCTGCTGAAAAGACCACGTTGGATCCGCAATGTCGTCATCATCATCATCAACACAGGTGACTTCGTCGTCCTGACATTCTGCATCCAGGAGCTGCGGGCTACAAGCAAGAGGGACTGCAAGGCGTTGCCGACCGCCCGGGATTTTTGCCGATTGACCGGCTTCCTTCTCCTCCTCTGATGGCATCAGTAACTGGGCGTCAGAGCAGAGAAAATCATCCTCTTTGGCCTCTTGATCTTTTAACATGCCTTCTGACCCCAACCGCATTTTGTCATCAAAGAGGTCTTCAGAAAATGGATTATCCACAGTGGTGGGTACACGAGTTGACATTTGGGCTGCTTCATGTTGGACGGATGCGATGATGCTGATGACACATTTGTGGCCGTGACTGGGAGAAGACGAGGAGGTAAGACTGCTGGATGCAGGTTGCATTAACCACTGAAGGACAGATTGGCGACGCTGTTCGTTACTGAGATTCACAGAGCCCTGACCCAGCGATGACAGGCCTGACGGTCCTGCAACCGACGATCCGCTGGCATGCGTGTTGTCGCCAGCACTGGAAGGAGCACCTTCTCTCGTACCTCTACCTCCATGTCCTACCCCCCCTCTTTGCTCGCTTACCACCTGCATTTCGCTCCATGTTCAGAAATATAAAAATTTGAGAAGGTATGGAAGAGTTTTGGGAAGTCTCTTATTAAAAGACGGCAAATCACAGCTATTCTCAAATCCATCAAATCAAACAAAATTGCTGAATTCAAATATAACGCAAGTAGATTATCAACAAAGCTGGCTGCGCCAAAGTGAAAAAAAACTTATTTGATATGTATTCGGATAATAAACGGTATTTTGGCCACTCTATCAATCACCATGTGGTGACTACAAAATTGCTGGATTCAAATTCAACTGCAAATAGATCTATCAAAAAAGCTGGCCGGCGCCATAAGTGAAAAAACACAGTATCTGAAATGTATTCGGATAATAACAAGGTATTTTTGGCACCTATCATTCACCTGTGGTGACTATAAAAATGCTGTATTCAAATTTAAGTGCAAGCTGCCTCATGAACAAAGCTGTAGTGCGCCAAAGTCCAAAAAAAACACGTATCTGTTATGTTTCGTATAATACAAGATATTTTTGGCACCTTTCAACTTCACCTGTGGGTGACTATAAAATTGTTGTATTTCAAATTTTACAGTGCAAGCTGCCTCAATGGACAAAGCTGTATTGCGCCAAAGTGAAAAAAACAACGTATCTGTTTATGTATTCGTATAATACAAGCTTATTTTTTGCACCTTCTCATTCCACTTGGTGACTATAAATTGCCTGTATTCAAAATTTAAGTGCCAGACTGCCTCAAATGAACAAATGCTGTATTGCGCCAAAAGTCAAAAAAAACAGTATTGTTATGTATTCGTATAATACAAAGATATTTTTGCACCTTTCACAATTCACTGTGGTGACTATAAATTGCTGGATTACAAATTTAAGTGCAGGTGATATATTCACAAAGGTGGAATGGGCAAAAATTTGAAAATGAAACACCTATCTGAAATGTTATGATTAATAAAAGTGGAGTTTTGCACCTAACAAAGATGTGACTGCAGTTACTGGAAAACGATGTGTATCCTTTAGTTCAGGCTGCCCAATATCCAGGAAATATTTCTAATAGAAAACTGTTAATAATAAAGCTATTTGCAGTGCAATGTCTACCACTAAGTCTTGGTGAACTTGTATCCAGTAGTCTTTATAGAGCTTGTCTATTCGTATAATACAAGTATCTTTGGCACATTTTCTATTCAACTGTGGTGACTATAAAATTGCTGGGATTCAAATTCATAAGTGCAAGGGGATATATCAACAAAGGTGGAATGGCAAATTGAAATGATACACCTATCTAAATGTATACTGATAATAAAAAGTGGAGTTTTTGCACCTAAACAAAAGGAGACCTGCAGTTACTAGAAAAGCTGTGTATCCTATAAGTTCAGGCTGCCCAATATCAGAAATATTTCAATAGAAAATACTGTTAATAATAAAGCTTTGCAGTGCAATGTCTTCACTATGTCTGGTTGACTTTATTCCAGTATTATTTATAGAGCTTGTCTATTTCGGTATAAATACCAAGATATTTTTGGCAACTTTCATTCACCTGTGGTGACTATAAATATTGCTGTATTCAATTTAAGTGTAAGCTGCCTCAATGATCAAAGCTATTGCGCCAAAGTATAAAAACAAACGTATATGTTATGTTTTCGTAAAATACAAGATATTTTGGCCACCTTTCAATTCTCCTGTGGTGACTATAAAATTGCTGGATTCAAATTTAAGTCCAAGGTGGATATATCAACAAAGGTGGGAATGGGCAAAATTGAAATGAACACCTATCTGAAATGTATACTGATAATTAAAGTGGAGTATTGCACCTAAACAAAGAGACCTGCAGTTACTAGAAAAAGATGTGTATCCTATAAGTTCAGGCTGCCCAATATTCAGGAATATTTAATAGAAAACTGTTAATAATAAAGCTATTGCAGTGCAAGTCTACACTAAGTCTTGGTAAATGTATCCAGTATGCTTTATAAGGCTTGTCTATTCGTATAATACAAGATATTTTCGGCACTTTCAACTTCACTGTGGTGACTATAAAATTGCTTGATTCAAATTTAAGTGCATGTGATATTTCAACCAGGTATAATGGGCAAAATGAAAAATGAAACACCTAGTCTGAAATGTATACTGATAATAAAAGTGGAGTTTTGCACCTAACAAGAGACCTGCAGATACTGGAAAAGATGTGTAACCTATAAGTTCAGGGCTGCCCAATATCCAGTAAATATTTCAATAGAAAAATGTTAATAATAAAGCCTATTGCAGTGACTGTCTACACTAATTCTAGTGTGAACTGTATCCAGTAGTCTTTCATAGGCTTGTCTATTCGTATAAATTAAAGATATTTTTGGCACCTTTCAATTCACTGTGGTGGGTGGGAAATTTATAAAAAAACATTGCTGGATTAACATCAAGTGCAAAGGTGATATATCAACAATGGTGGAATGGCAAAAATAATTGAAATTGAACACCTATCTGAAATGTATAATGTTAATAAAAGGTGGATGTTTTTGTACTTAACAAAGAGGACCTGCTGTTACTAGTAAAGATGTGTATCCTATAAGTTCAGGTGCCAATATCTCAGGAAATATTTCAATAGAAAACTGTTAATAATAAAGCAGTTGCGTGCAATGTCTGCACTAAGTCTTGGGTGAACTTTACTCCAGTATTCTTTATAGAGCTTGTCTGTGTTCACCAGTGGGGGCCCCCATTCCGCTCCCCCCCCCCCCCCGATGGACTTTACTGCGGTAGATTGCATCTTTAATATTCTCTACCTTACTACCATAAAATCTTTCATCTCTTAATTAACTAACATTGTAAGGATCACAGTAATAGTAGGAGTTTCTCTGTGAAGAATATATAATAATTTCGCCTGAGCTGTTGGACATGTCCTTCTGCCTCTGAGACGCTGAGAGAACCTGAGGCTGAAACTAGGAAACGCAGTTCTATGTAAAAACGGAGGTCATTGTGATTTTTTCCCAGGCCCAATCGCAACCATACAACATCCAGTTATGACGTTCGCACACACATCTACCTGCTATATTCTGTAAGCTGATTTGCTGGCCGCAAAATGACAAGGAAGCGCCAATAATGCGGCGATCTAATAGATGATGCCACTGATTTTGAACCTAAATTATGCATGATTTCTAAAAAAAATCCGATCACCATAAAAACGTGTGCCGAGTTTAAACTTTGTGATAATAATTCAGCTTCAACACCTAATAAGATGACAGAGCACAGAGAGAGATGATGGAGCACGGGGAGAGATCGTAGCATGGGAAGCAACATTACAGGATAATTTGATGGCTGGGTAGTTAGGGAGTATGGATGTGCAGCATTACACAATGCAATGTGCATTCCTAAACACAGCCACCACAGAGAGAAGATTAAACTGAGCAAACAAGGCCTGGTAAGGAGAAAAGAAATTGCCAGTCGGAACCACTGACAACGAGCAGTACACAAATGGAACAGAAAGGAGACAGCAGTTCTAATATGGTACATCATTTTTTAATTACTTATAACTACAAACTTGCTTACATTGGCATTTTGGATGCTCACTCCTTAATGTAATATCATTGCAAAACTCCATTAAAGTGATAGATGTGATTAACCAGATCACTGGCACCAAAATAACCAATGACCACCTCCTATGATTCCTCTACCCGCCCACTTCTTAAGTCCTTACCGACATATGATGTACCATACGTCATGGTCGGGAAGGAGTCCCCAAAAATTGACTTATAGTAAGTCATGAAGATCGTGCAGGCTCTCAAGCAGAACCCACACAATCGGGGCATGGAACCAGCTGTATACTACAACTGGTTCCATGCACTGTAGATCCCTAACATGCTTCTCGGTCAAAGATTAATTTAAGAAAATTCATCATATTCGATGAATGGAAGAAATAAGAACAGATTTATTTGTCTCTGCTGATAGATATCAGCAAACATGGAGCCAGTGGATTGCTTTTAGCTCTTCCTCCATGTATAATAATAATAATAATAATAATATATAATATAATAATAATAATAATCTTTATTTTATATATCGCCAACATATTTCCGCAGCACTTTACAATTTGGAGACTAAACAGTACAAGACATACACATTTCAACGTACTACAGATGAGACAAAGGTAGTGAGGCCCTGCTTGCAAGAGCTTACAATCTATTAGGGTGTACGGGAGAGACGAAGGGCAGAAAGTGCTAGATTTTACAATGGTCCAGCCATGTGACATAAATATGGGGGGTTTTACATAGGACTTCGGATTGAACCTGCCAACCTCTCTATACATCTATATACAGGTTAAGTAGCCGAATATGAGATGAGCGTGCGCTAGGAGTGTGGGTGGAGGGGGGGGTGGGTGTTAGATTAGGGATTCTGGTAGGCCAGAGTGAGAAGATGTAATTCTCAAGGGCCCTTTTAAGAAGCTATGAGAGTTCTGGAGTGTTTTTTGCTGATCGCCCGCGGTACGCATGTTCAGAGAACTGAGTGCGCACGTGTGAAGTCTTGGAGACGGGCATGGGAGGTTCGGATGATTGATGAGTGAAAACCTGATATCATCAGCAGAGCGGAGAGAGTGGGTAGTGGTGTAGACAGAGCTGAGGGAGGAGATGTAGGGGGAGCAGCGTTGTGGAGAGCTTTATGAGTGAGGAGTGATGAGTTTATGTTGTATCCTGTACTGGATAGGCAACCAGTGATTTTTTTTTTTTTTTTTTTTACAGTGGACTGACACAGGGTTGTGCATCAGTATAGCGGCTGGAAAGAAAGGAACAAGCCTGTGCTGCTGCATTCAGGACCAGGATTGGAGTGGGGAGAGTTTGCAACAGAGGGAGACCGATAAGCAAGGTGTTTCAGTAGTCGAGAAGAGAACTGAATAAGAGCAACATGTAGAGTTTGAGTTGTTTCCAACAGTGAGAAAAGGACGGATTCTGGAGAGTTCTTGAGGTGCAGGTGACAGGAGAGGGCAAGGGATTGGGATATATGGGACGGAAAGTTAGATCGGAATTAGTACTTACCCCAAGGACAGCGGGCCTGCTGCCTAGGAGTTATGGTGGTGCCACACACTGCAGACAGAAAGGCAGGGAAGGTTGTTTTAGTAGATGGTGGGATGGAGCTAGATAGTTCAGTTTAGTGACGGTTTAGTTAAGACTAAGGGAGGACATGATGTCAGAGACAGCCAGACAGGCAGTCCCTTGGTGTTTTTGTAGCAGTGCAGGAGTGATGTCTCGGGAGGAGGTGTATAAATGGTGTCACAGCGTAGAGATGGTACTGGAAGCCAAATCTGCTGGGGGATGGTTTTTTTGGTCAATGGGCGGCTGTTTAGATGAGAAGAGGAGAGGACCAGACGGATCCTGAGGAACCAGACAGCAAGAGGAAGAGAGAGGAGTAGAACCTGCAAATGAGGACACTGAAGGGAGTGTTAGAAAGGTAAGATGAATAACCAAGAGAGAGGCGGTGTCCTGGAGGGCCATTGGTGCTGAGCATGCTGAGGAGAAGTTAGTGATCCAGAAGAAGCACCTGATTTTGTTCTTTTGTGGTCATCCTTCCTCGGGTAGAATCTTCCACAAATGTTATTTTGTTGGCTAATAATGTTTTGTTGACTGCCTAATCTTTTTTAATTATATTTTGTTCTCTTGAGATTTGTCTATTTGATTTGAATTTATATGTTCTTATCCATTCAATAATGAGTTTAATTGCTAAAAAGTCTTTTTCATTTTTTTTTTATCTATTTCATACAGTTCTTAAAGGAAAACTGTCACTTGCTCTAATGCTAGTAAACTAACCCTCTAATCACAATATTACTCAAAAATCATTAGCCTCAGCCTTTTTAAATAAGGTATGTAACCTGGATTCACCTTTTAAAAGGTCCTGCCCTGTATGCTGATGAATCAAGATGAGTCCGATGCACGATATTTATGAAAAAACTTTATTGCCATGCCCTCTCTCCTGTCTTGTCCATTCCTTTGGTTTATCCCTTGTTTTCAAAATCCTGTGTATATGTCATTTAAACTGTAGATAAGACATGCACAGTAAAACCATGATGTCAGGCTGGTTTTACTGCATATGTACTATGATGTATTTTTGTACAGGATAAAACAATAACTGTGCAAGTATGTGATTTGTATCGCAAATATGTTAGTGAAAAGGCACTGAACAAAGTCAATTAAGTGGAAGAGAGGTGGGGAACCCAGTAGCTGAGCCTTCTGAGTGATGTCAGAAGGTTCATTAACATGCTCGGCGTGTGACATTTTGAAACGGATAACGCAATACTTTGGGGGTTCGGAAGAAAAATAAGTGGAAAGCAAACTCAGCTACAAAGCAGCTAACTGGCAGTATGGCTACTTGACATGCCTTTCAATATGTAAAAGGTTCGGAATACATAAAATATCCATACTTCATGTAACTCTGGGATATCTGGGCAAAGAGAGATTAGTTAACAAAACTGTCATTTTCTACAAGAGAAGAATGATTGTTGTTGCTGCAAATATCATCAACCAGCCGCTGGTAGACAAGAACAAAATCATTCTCCCACCGCTTCATATTAAGCTGGGTTTGTTAAAGCAATTTGTTAGGACAAAACGGAAAATTGCTCCAAGTACATTTGTAGATCATTCCCTGGACTGGGCATTGAAAAACTAAAAGCTGGAATCTTTGATGGTCATCATATTAGTAAATTCAAGAAAAGCTCCAATTTTACCAAATGCACGAATGAAACTGAAGTTTTGGCCTGGAAGAGTTTTTTCTCTGTGTGAAGAAACACTTAGGTAATGGCAGAGCAGACAAATATGAAGAATTGGTGCAAGAAATGCGTGTTAACTTCAGAAATGAGGGATTTCATGTGAAGTTAAAATGCCACATAAAATGTTCATAGCCATTTAAACAGATTTCCAGATAACACCTTTGGAGGACGTCAGCGAGGAACAAGGCAAGAGGTTCCACCAGGATAGGAAGGTGATGGAGGAGAGATGTCAAGGCAGATGGGACATACACATGATGGCAGATTACTACCATACTGTGTTTGCCCATGATGGAAACAACATACGTAAGGTAGGTGCATTATAAACAGAAGTTTTTTAATAACAATTAATGACTAATTAATATAGTATTAATTAATAAATCATACATAACATTCTCTTGTCACTGATATTTTTAATTTTTTTTGTATGATGTTAGACTGTTTACTTACTAGTTATAACTAAAATAATAATATTCTTTCAATTCTGAATGCTTTTCAAACTTGTTAATTATTTAATTAATTAATTAACTATTAAACATCTCAGAAACTAGATCCAACTAGTTCATCTTCAATAATACAAATCATTTAGGCATACTCCTCACTTCACACCTTGCTTTTTTGGTGTACTGAGTCAAGTTGTGTTTTTTGCCCATTATTAATCAAGCCACTGGAGTCACTTTCATCTTATCAGTCCATAAAAACCTTTGAAAAATCTGTATTCAGATATTTCTTGGTTTTGATATTTCAGTGTCATGTTCAGTGGTTGCCGGGTTTCTTTCTTTACCCTGACCAATAGCGCGATTTCAGAGCATGATACCTTGTGCATATGGGCATTCCAAATAGGCTGCCGTTCTGGGATATGACAGCATGCTATATCTGAAAGACTTTATATATTTTTTTTAATTTTCATAGTCAGTTAAATCATTTTTTTGGTAAATTTTGCTGCCTAATAAACAAGCTGCCTAATAATTCTGCACACTTTCATATGGGATGTTGATCTCCTTAGGCCACATCATCCCTCACTACACAAATGCACATCAGCTAAGATGCTTCAATACAATAAGATTTCAAGTTTATACAGCTTGGAGTTGGAAAATATGCATAAAAATGATGATTTAGTCAATGTACTCACTTGCTTAATAATTATTTACAAGGTGTATTTGGGACATAAATGTTACTTCCATTTTGTTTGGTTTCTTGGTATGAGGGCACTATTTGGGGGACGCTGTAATTGGAAATTCTATGGGTGTGCTGATGCTTGTACTACTATGAAGCATTGTGGCTTGCTTGAAGTGTATTATGGACAGTTTGTTCGTCAATGTTATAATATTGGCACTGGGAATCTATATTTCTGATGACATTTTAAGTTTCAGGTTTTCATTGCTTCAACTGAGCCTCATAACATGGTATTAGTGTCGATCTGTTAACTTACTAGCATGTGAAACATGGTAGATTTAGTGATGATACATTAAAAAAAAGTTATAGACACATTATTATGGAGAGAATTATATGAAAACAGGAAGGTCATTCTTATTTGTATTTCATATTGAAATTCTTATTGCATCCTCTCGCTACAACATGTAGGCTTTTAAATATTTATTCATCATCTTTGGTACAATCATTAGCGCTCAGTTACATGACAAATGTATATAGTTCAATAAAACTGTTTCAAAATATCTTCATTATTCACTACAAGATATTTTCACAAACAACATATTTGCAAATATTTTATTTTTGATGTGCTGTATATGTTTTTGTACTATGGATTATGGATATGTTTAGCTTGTAGGCAATGCACAGTGCGAAAAAAATGTGAGAACATATGTATAGATGCTTGTGCCACTGGAAGCGACAGGAATACATTTTCTTTCACCTTTATATTATAGTTTTTAGATTTACTTTCTAACAGGGATTATATAGATCCACAGTTTTCTCCTGAAAAGACTTGAATCTTTGTATTTTATTACCTAGATGTGGCACTATAGTTATAGGTGATATGGTAAAAAGGGCAGCCTTGTCCCAGCAAATGTACAATGCTTTGGTCTGTGATCCATTAGTGGCAAAAAAAAATAAAAAATACTGTATTGTGTTAACCCAATAACATAAAACCTCTGGAATATTTTTTCTTTTTTTTTTTTTACTCAAAGACAGAACATTTACATGTTCCTGAAAAAGAGCTAAAGGCAGTCTGAAAGTATCCACAGAAGAATTGGAAGATAACAGGAATCCGTCTAAAATACATAAATAAGGAGCAGGGTATAGCAAATAGGCAGGGGGCCAAAGCAACACGTAGAGTATTGTCCTGCTTCATCAGGACTTAAAAGGATTATGATTATGTTGGTGTCCTCTCTTTCTGGTATATTTTCTTCTTCTCCTTGATCTCTTACTGATTTTTAATCATTTTTCTGATCTTGGCTTCCATCATTCACATGTACAACTAACTGTATGTCCCCTCTTAAGATAAGGGAAAGGAGAAAGGAATTGATCTGTAAACCTCTGTTTTTTTTCCACCAGCAAGTTGTATACAGTTATGAGAAAAAGAAAGTCCTCCTTTTTGAATTATATGGTTTTATATACTAAAACATAATAATAATAATAATAATAATATAAGTACAAAATGTGGAATATTAAGACTTATTAATAATTAGACCAGTTATTCTTCACCCTTAATTTTTGGAGCAAAACTCCTTTGTTAGTAAGATCAAAATAAATAAATTGCAAAATAAATAAATAAATAAAATAAAATAAATAAATAAATAAATACATAAGTACATTGTACTGAATAAAATCAATAGCATCACTAGATAAAAATGTGGACAGAACAGACATAACATTAAATATTGTAATAATATGGGGTAATACCTATTGTTGGGTAATATCATTATTTAAATCTAAAACTGGGTAAGTAGTTTCCTCTCTTGCCAATAACACAGCTGTAACCGATCAAAACATGGGCCCCACAACACCTTTGAAGGTGCCCTGTGGAATCTGGCATCAAGATGCTAGCAGCAAATTCTAAAGGCCCTGTAAGCTGAAATGTGATGTATCAATGAATCAGGCTTATATTCCCCGTAATTCATGGAATCATTTGGTTGAATTTTGGGGGAACTTGAAAGGGCCATAAACTTTATTCCGGTCCCCTTAGATAATTTTAGAAAAAATATTTGAGTTTGGGGAGGCTGCTGAAATTACCTTATCCTGCTGCCATGAAGAGGTGAATTTTGGGGCTTGCAACCATTAGGTAAAAGGCGCTTTATGCGGCAGCTTTCTACACAAAGAAAAAGTTTGTGTTTGCAGCTTGCAAAATTAAATAAGAAATCATTTTCAAACAATTCATCATTCTTAACAAATTCTGCTACATTTTTTGTCTTTAACTTTATAGCTAAGGCTCGTCCTCAACTAAGAGAATCATTGATCTGTTGATAAAAGCTCCTCAGTCTCTTGAAGCACTAGCTATGTCTAGTTACTCACCTTCTCACTCTCCAGGTAGTTAGATATGGCAGTTTCTTCCCCTGCTAGTAATCTCACACACAGTCACTGCTGACGAATCACCTAAAAATCGCTGTTCAACACCAGGTGGTATCATTCTCTACCTTCAATGGCTACACTCTGTACTTCTTTACGTAGTTAGTTCATACAAGCATAGAAATAAAATAAATGGAATCCAAAGAAGGAAACCTTCAAGTCAATGCCCTAACATTGCATTTGAGAATAGAAAGCCAAAGGGCATACATGATATGATAACTTAGGGCATACAGTCATGCCAGTTCTATATTGCTCTAGAGCAGTGTAGATTAGGACAGTATGTACTAGAACCATGGTATATAAGTGGCATATCCATTACGCGTGTCTGTCAGTGCAAAGAGAGTTGAGGTTGGCATGGCAAATCTCTCAAGGTTTGTCTCGCGTACTAATATCATATTACATCTTGATGGCCGTTATGGGACAGTAACAACCATAATGCACTCTTTGTATTGGTTGCATTACACTAACGTCAGCTTATTCATAATAAGTAGATTGTATGCTTTTTCTTGTTTCTTCTGTTTTCTATTTTCCTGCATTAGCTGTAGTCTAGGAACACGCCCCACCATTTTACTGTTGAATCAGCTTAAGGTCAGATGGATAATGGCCCCGGATGGATTCCACCGCTTGGCACAACGCTCCTGCCACTGTGATTGGCTGATCATACTGGAATCCATCCCACTTTTACACTTCAAACGTTACACCGGGTAACACTCGGCCACCTGGCACCAATAAATCACCCCCCCCCCCCCCCCCCCCCCCCCCCCCCCCCCCCCCCCCCCCCCCCCCCCCCCCCCCCCCCCCCCCCCCCCCCCCCCCCCCCCACCCCCTTTATCACGCCCCCCAGATTTAGAAACACCCAGGACATGCCCCCTGCAATGTGATAGCTGCTTGCAACACTCTCGTGTTTACTCCCCTCTGAGCTGTTCACAACACCGAAAGTAAAACCATGCTATGTTATGAGAGGGCATTGCATGGCTGCTATACTCATTCTCCCCGCTCTAAAGTGAATGATCTGCTAATTACTGGCTGTTTAACTCATAGATCCTCTCATATAACACAATCGTGTGTCTTGTGTTCCCTCCATATAACACAGTTACACAGTCTCCTGCCTGATAACAAAGGGGTAGGAGTGGGGGCAGTGTGCATTCCTCACATGTGTTTCATCAGTTCATGTGGGTGTTATAACTGGTTATAGCACAGCAAGGAGCTTGTGGAGCTGGAGATGAAGGCTTTGCAGACACAAGAGAACACTGCCAGGAGGCTGCAGATCTGTCTGTTCCAGACAAACCTTCCCCTTCTACTGCAAATTCGAATATGGATTTCACAGCTCTTTAGTGAGTAAGAGACACACCTCTGACAGGAGAGACACGCCTGCTTGAGGGAGGAGATCGCCCCTAGATTTCAAATTCAATCTCATAGAATTAGCTGAAGAGCACGAACACTTCAAACGATTTAAAACTCTTTATTGTGACTTCAATAGTGTGCAAAGGATTGGATGCGCTAAGAAAAGACTTCACAGAAATCTTGACAGCTAGAGCTATGCTAAATTATGTTAATTATAAAACTTGATAAAATGAAATAATTAAAAAATAATTTAAAATTAATCTAAAATTATATAATATCCCAAAAATCTCATATCAAATTAATATTAAATTATTTCATATAAAATTAATATCAAATAAAATAATCTAAAATAATTAAACCAATATAGCATCTAACATAAATTCCGTTCTCAATCAGGTAGTTACAGAGTTAGCATAGTATTATCAGTGGTTACAAACACATCATAGCAGGCTAGAAATAAAACAAAAGCTGTTAGAACAGCATGTCAGTGAATAGAAACTATCATAGTAGGTATCTTGTTTGGCGAACAAAAAGTCTCAGAGACCTGTCATGTGCCAGATATTTCCGTATGTAGAATAAAGCCTGAAAGCAGGGAAAAAATACACACTAATCAACATGTGAATACAATCTGTTTCATTTAATGTAGCTAAAAATGAAAATAAAAAAATTGGAACAAAAAAAGTTCCTAAAAAATGTATATAGAATGCCAAATCCTGGCCCAGTGACCCAATGACCTACATGTTGATGAACGACAATGAATGTAAGATATAACAGCATAGAAAAAGGATTTTGTAAGAGTTTAATTGAAAAAAATATAAAAAACATAGTGAAATTTTATATTAACATAATTCATTTTTTCTGTAGAAAAATTTCATTAAAACTGCTTAAATCTCTATAGAAAAGAACGGGAAAGCTAAAATGAAAATCATATTTTTAAAATTTTTTCTTTTCTACTAAAACAAATTCTTTCCCTCCTACGGAAGTATTAATCTTAATCTTGTCCAGTTCTGATGTTTTAATACTCATATGCCTAATGTAGGTGTTTTCAACTGTATAAGGGTCAATATGCGCACTCTCTTCATGCAGCCCAAATAAAGAGCAAGCTCTGATGTACTGTGTTTTAATATCTTTCTACTATAGCTTCGATATTCTTATTAAGCACCTTGTGCTTAAGTAGCTCTGCTGTAAATTCAGACCAAGACATGCCCTCCCCATGTGTATCAATAAGCCTTTGACACCTATGACCCTGTTCCTGGTTCGCCGTTGCCCCCTTTGCACCCCTTTTTTGAAAAGGTTTTAAAAACCACTGCCCACTAGGGACAACCTTTAAGACATGTCATTTTGGAGAAGTTTAAACTCAGTTGCCCGCCTTTCCAAACATAAAACCTTATCAAAGCATTTGATCCTTAAATTGCCCCCTTTTTTTTTAAACTTAAAAGTGATGACAGTTCACTTGGTGCCTCATGTATCTCAACTCTCGCCCAGTGCCATAGAAATTAGATAATCATTGTATTTTAATTTCACCCCGTTGGGGTCTAAAACTATGAATGATTGGTGTATTTGCTGACGTAAGTACAGCTGTATCAACTGGACAGGTAACAAACCATGGAAAAACAGCACAGGTTCTTGTCCAATGCTTTTCAATGGCTTTTGTTGTGATCTTTGTTCCCATATGATACACCCTTTATTCAGTCAATGGTGTACAATATATTCTTGTCCCTGCTATATGTACATGTAACAATACTTTGATCCATTGAATAAGATTTTTGACATTATTCTTTACTCCTCCCTCCTTTCTACAATTTTACCATGGGCTCATTAATAAAGTGTTCCAGATACAAATGTAGAATTACACTTTCTTAAATCACAGTCATTAAAATGCCCGTAAATCTAGTACAATTTGATGAGTATACGCCCATGTTGAACTCATCTAAAATAAATTAGCAATAATTAGGAATAATCTAACACCTACATTCTCTACTCTGGTCACACAGAAAATATAATTAGTGTTTTTATGATTGTGAAAAAAATAACCAGGGGTTTGGATTGTATTGGTCATTAGCCTGCTATTAGTGCCCACACATGGGGCTTCTAGAAGATTTGCAGCTCAATTAATGGTTAAATTCTCTACATTTTCCAACTGCTTAGGAAAATACTTTTGTATAAAAAAAAATTACTTGGTTCTGATCTATTGCAATACAAAAGTGAAATTATAAAGCCCATATAATTTCTTCTGCCATCTAGTTAATTGATTGCCTAACTGGTGGCTTCTTAGGTAATAGCTCTAATTTGCCATAATCTTAATTTGTGCAGTATTGTGTGTAACAATAGTGACTATAGGAGTCTATTTATTCACTGATATGTGGACAAACCTTGAAGAGCGCGTCACAGTATGGCTACATTTTAGATTATTGTTGTCACTCATGTGCCACTGTATTGTACACTGTATTTCTAAGTATAAGAAATACTTTTATGGGGAACACATTTAATAGAAAATAGGACTTTTATTTTTTTTCTCTCTTACAGACCCCAAAACACAATTTAGAAGCTAGAGCAGGATGGATAAAGCACATGTGTGCAGAAACCCTACATATTTTTTAAGGCTTGTGGTTCTGAAGGTTAACTAGTTATCACATTTAACTATATATGCTAGGAACCTTGCTTTCTTCTTGACCTGGCTCGTTCAATTTAACACCACACACACACACACACCACAACAAACACTCACACACTATATTCTGTAGTTTTGCCGTTAGGGCAGTTAGGTTTGCAGTTAAGTTCTTTTGTATTGGTCTTAGCATCAGTTAGACTTGTCTTGTCTTGTTGGCTACAGAGGTCTCTGGAGTCTTTATCATTAATATTTATTTTGATATTTTACTAATTTTATATGGCACCAATATATTCCACTGCACTGTACAGATGTTATCAACAGTTGTCCCTCTCCCAACTGGGCTCCTAATCTAAAAATATTATTATTTGTTATATTATTTGATATTAATTTCATATTAACTCCAGGGCGCTGTACGTTTGATGAGGTCTAAACAGTGGCATAGCTAGAACTTTTGTCTCCCCTTTCTACAGACTCCACCCTCACTTTTTCAGTCCATGCCTATTTTTCTGCATAAATCATAAATACCACTTAAAAAATCATAGGTCTCATGTATGAAAAATGTCCAGGTGTAAGACTTTCTTTGTTGCCCATAGCAACCAATGAGAGCTCCACTTTCATTTCATATAGTGCTCTGAAAAATGAAAATGATTGGTTGCTATGGCCAACAATGAAAGTCCTAGACCTAGACAGTTTTCATACATATGGCTCCATTTTTGTATGTCACAATATACTAAAAATATCAAACCTTTTCTTTCTTTCTGGTGATGGGGCTGTGTAAAGGCTTTTTATTTGCGGGATAATGTTACATTTTCATTTGTATCATATTGGGATTCATAAGATGTTGTTTATCACTATTCATTCTGTCTACTTGTGCTGGATAAAAAAGGGTTTTTGGTATTTATTTTTTAGGGTTTTTTAATTTGTTTTATTTGCTTCTTACTTTTTATTTCTTTGAATCACAATTTGGGACCAGACTATGCGATTTCTTGATGACTTTTTAATATTTAGCAATAAATTACTGTATTGTTATTTATTATTATTGTATGTGACAGGAATCGAACAGGCTTCTGTATGTGGCAGACCTGACCAAATTGCAGGGCATCCATGGTTGACAGAGAGCCTCCTTCCTTTGTTAACCCCCTAGATGCTAAGGACACTACTGACCATGGTATCTAGTCAGTTAAATGGCTAATATCAGAGATAATTCCACTCCTGGTCACTGCAGCGGCAGCCCGGATGTACAATACAGTCAGCTTTTACTAATGATAATGTATGCACAGTTTCTAAGCCAGCATCATCCAAGCATCATGCCGGATATTTGGGAGACTTACTGCTATGCCACTAGGTCTAAATACATAACATAAGACCAAAACAAGTACCAGCACTAAATTAGTAACAAATATTTATTGATATTATTATTATTATTTATTTTAAAGCGCCATTGATTCCAGGGCGCTGTACATTCAAGGGGGTTACATACATAACATAAGTCAAATGAGTACAATGATAAGTGATGAATGACAATTGGCACGACAGAGGGAGAGAGGACTCTACCCGCGAGGGCTTACAATCTACAAGGAGGGGGAACGAGACAGAAGGTGGGGGCAGACATGTTTGTGGAGGATGTAGTGAAAGCAAGGTTATTGTGGGTTTGGGAACCTGAAAAATGGATTTTCAGATTGCTTTAAAGGGGTTTTTGAAAGTGAAGGAGAGTCTGATGTTAGGGGCATGAGTTCCAAATTGGGGGTGAAGCACGGGGGGTTTTGGAGACGGGAGAAGAAGGTCCTGGGGAGCGGAATTTGGGGGGGGAGATTTTTGGGAAATTTAGGGCGAGATGTAGGGAGGGGGGGGTTTTAGGGGAGATCTTTAGGTCATGGTTATACTTGAAATGAATTCGCTAGGAAATGTAAAAAGCCAGTAAGGGTTGGAGGGGGGGAGGGGGGCGGGGAGTAGCGGGGAGAGAGGGGATAAGGGTACAGGTTTGAGATGGTTTGAAGGGAAGCAAGAGTGCAGACGGGAGGCCACAGAAAAGGGATGTTGCAGTAGTCGAGGGGGGAGATGACAGGGGCATGGACCAGCATTTTTTATTCATAGTTGGGAAAAAGAGTGAAGGAGAGGGTTTTTTTAGGTGGGGCGGGAGGCAGAGGTGAGGGTTTGGGTGTGTGGGTTTTAAAGATGAGTGAGTCAAAATTACCCCCAAGGGAGCGGACTTGCGGACAGGTGAAGTGTACAGCCGTTGACTGAATAGAGGTCAGGGGGAGGGGTAGAGTTGGACGGGGGGAAAGATGATAGTTCTGTTTTTCCACATTTGTTTTTAGAAGCATGAGGAGAAGAAGGGGAATGGCGTTAAAAAGGTCTGGGCCGGGAGAGAAGAGAGGTAACATCTGGGCCAGAGATGTAGAGGGGGGTTTTTGTCGCAAAAAGGGGTATAAAAGCCGTGTGAGGTATGAGCTGACAAAAGCCAAGAGTTTTTAAAGAGAAAAGAGAAAAGGACCCAGGACTGCCCCTGGGGGCACCAACAGAGAGGGTGTGAGGGGGAGGGTTGTAAAATAGAGATGTGAATGTCGATCAGTGAGGTCGGGAGATGGGAAAAGGGCCAAGTCTTGCCCCGAGGGAGGAGGGATTGTAGCAGGAGGGAAATGGTCGACAGTGTCAAAGGCAGGGCAGGTCTAGAGGAAGGACAGAGTTTGTGGCGTGAGGCTTTGGCAGTTGCTAGGTCATTAGTGACCTTTTTTAGGGTGGTTTCGTAGAGGGTGGGGGGCGGAAACAGATTTAGGGGTCAAGAAAGAGTTGGAGGAGAGGTGGGGGGGACGCTGAAAATAAGTGCTGCTTGAGGATTTTTTGGAAACAAAAGGGAGCAGTGAGGGTGGGCGATAGTTGGACGAGAGGAGGGGTTTGGGTTGTTTTTTTAAAGGGTTTGGAGTGATTGCATGTTTTTAAAGGCAGAAGGGGGATGCAGAGGTTAGCAATAGGTTAAAAAGATGGGGGAGGGCTGGGATGATAGAAGCCTGAGGTCTGGAGGAAGGTGGGATGGCAGTGGGTCAAGACAACAGGTAGTGAGGTTGGATTTGGATATGATGAGGAAACAATTATTACTAATTCATAACTTTATTAATCATTTAATTAAAAAGACAAATACATTTGCATATCAAACAGAACATAAAAAATATGTAATAAATACATATACCATTGAGGTTATAACCATGATCTATGAATAGTAAATAGTCTGATAACATGATAGAATAAATGCAGGAAAAAAATGACTGATAACAATAGAGTGTATACAAGTGCATGAATAAATAACTAAATATATCAAGTCCCTAACCTACAAAAAATTAATACTATATATTGCACAAAATATCAGAAAGTGCAAACGTGCAAGTGCATCAATAAATGTAATATATATATTATATATATATATTATATATATTATATATATATATATATATTATTATATATATATATATATGCATGACAAAGAAAAGGTGACTTCTATCAATTTATGCTTAAGTTATGTGGGCAAAGAATTAAGACAAATGTGAAAATTTAGATATACAGACATAATTATAAATGGAAGATAAATCAATATCACATGATAGTATTAGCAGGTTAGTATAGGAAGTGAAGGATTCTCTACACACGTTTCGTGCATATTGCTTCTTCAGGGTATGGAATGTAAATTTACAACAAACTTGTAATAAAGAAATGAGGATCCTGCTCGTCAAAGCTTGCAATCCACACGGGAGAATGAAGGAGTCAGAAGGTGAGAGATGGACTTGTTTGTATGGTGGTGTAATGGCAGCAGGGTTAAAATAGGTGGCACGCTATCCTGAAGACATGCATTTTTTAAAGCTACTTTTGAAAGTTGTAAAGGTGGAGGAGTGTTTGATTTGTTAAGGTAGAGAGTTCCAGAGTATGGAGGATGCACCAGAGAAATCTTGGAGGTAGTTGTGTGAGGAGCAGAAGAGCAGAGAAGGAAGTCTTATGAAAATCTGAGATTTTGTGATGGCTGGTATGTGGAAATGAATTAACAATTGCACGAAGACACACGTTAGGAACACCTTGTTTGTTGTAGTTTTTCGTTTTACATGAATCCACTGAGCAATGACTAGCCAGTAAAGGGACTGGCAGAGGAGAGCTGCAAAGGAATGGATGAGGATAGATTGGAGAAGAGAAAGAATGTTAGACAGGAAACTAGAAAGAAGGATTTACAGTAGTCCAGGTGGGAGATGACAAGTACATGAACCAGCATATTTGTAACACAAAAGTTAAGAGTGGATTCAGGTGTAGGTGCTAGAAGGTGATAAGGGCATGGATGTGCATTTTGAAGGACAGGGCAGAGTCAAAGGTTATCCAAGATACTGGACTTGAAAGACTGAGGAAAACATAGAGCCATTCACTGTGATAGGTAGATCTGATAAGAGGACTGAACTTCATTTTCCCAATGCTGTTTTAGAAAGTGGGAGGAGAAAATGAATGCATTGCTATCTTGAGCTATTAGTATGACTGTAGTGTGGGACTAAACAGAGGATAACACAGGGGGAGCAAACAACCTCTATGTAGATGTTGTCCTCGGTTGAATTCAAGCTCAGGACCGCAAGGCAAAGGGATTAGCCATTGAGCCACCATGCTGCAAACGCTACAACTTCCATAGCACTATACAGTACACTTCAAAATAAAGATATTTTTTAATTAACATGCAAATATGATTATGGGGGACCTTAAACTCTAGGTTTTCTAGGTCACAAGGGCATATTTTCAGAATTCACTTACCTGATAAGTTTCCTGCATGCAAGGTGGAATGCTCTGCATGTGTTAATTCACTTGGCCCTGGGTGTGGACACCCAGGGAAATGCTCTGCCGGTCTACAGCCACTCTATACAGAGGTTGTGTCACTTGGGCCAATAGGAGGGCCCATAGACTGCACCAATCAGCTACAGGGGCAGTGTCCAGGCACACGATTTAAACTTCCTTAGATCTAACTCCTGTGCCTGTAAAAGGTTATTGCTAGCTGTTTCTTCTCCACTGTTTGTTACTGTGCTTTTCATTCTCCCTGACCTCGGCTCATGTTCTTGACCTCGGCTGATTCGGTACCTCATTCCTGAAAGTGTTTTTGACCTCTTGCTAGTTTATTGGTTTTTCTACTGTCTTCTAATTTATTGCCTGACGTACCCTTTCTGTTGCTGACCTGGACTATTTTTTCCCCTGATGGCCCCTGCACTTAAGAGTGTAGGGACCGTTGCCCATTTGGGGTCTGCCATCTAGGGCAGCACACCAAGGAGGAAGGGACAATGGGCAGGGGTTCTAGTTAGGACTTACTGCACCTCCCTTGACATGACACACTAATTTGGAGATATCACTTTCCTGAAGACATTACTAGCTCCACTTTCTCAAAGATTGCTTCATCCTGCAGGTTTTCAAATGTGGATAAAATTTGCTTTACTCTTAGCATTACTACCTTCGTTTATAAAATACTACAGTATGCCATGCATGTACCACCCAACTAGCTTGTGTGTCATTTATTACGGCAAGGCAGAGCTGATATGACATTCTGAGGCCCAATTATTTAACAAATTCAGTCATGCTATTTGATGTATTGCAAACTACATTCCTCTGGGCCTTTTTGGTATAGGCAGTGCTCCTTGGTTATCAGTACACCCTATCTTGATGTGTAACAACAACTGGTATAAGCTAGAGCACTGCTATGGGCTAGACATTCAGATGGGCAGTCTGGTAAGGTCCTTGGGTTGTAATTTTAACTTAATAACACCATGGCCTAGTTTCCTCAAATATGTTTCTTTGTACATTGATTTGATTACTAATGGAGAAGAGGCAGCTTGAGGGTTTGCTTGGTCCATATATTATTTAGATGAGTAATGTACACGTGTCACATCAGGAGAAATGACACCATGTGCTAAATGGCACCTTCTGAAGCTCTATAAGAAGCTTGTACAACAAACACAAAGAAATCTTACCCAGGTGAGGACAAAATTAAAAATGTTCTCATTCTCCCCCCCATAAGACGCAATGACGAAGCCCCAGGGTTTCAGCTCTTTGCTGGCTCGGCTTAAGTTTCCTTAATGAGGTTTGCCTTCTATTACTGTCAGTGAACATTTTTCATTGCTGAAGTTGCTTTTACTGGGAAGCTTTAAAAATGGGCTTCCGTTCTGTACCTGACAATTCAGCTGCTACTGTATGAAAAAAAGAAATGTAAAACACCGGGATGCAGAGGAGCTATGCATTTATATACGTGCTCTTCCACATTTAATAGACTGTTGTAGTCTACAATTAGACTTTCAAATAGAACAATTTGCACTGGCAAGCTTATGTTTCTACAGGCGGTATGAAAACTCATTACTTAAGCACCGAACATTGCAAGTAGGTAGCAGGTAGAGAGAAGTATCTGTGATTTGCACGAGGGCTGATGGAAACTGCTAATGGTATCTGCCCACGGCTGAGTGCGTGAATCTGTAATTACTCACAAAAGAATTATTGTCTGAAAGGTGCCAAAGAGCATGATTCGCTGTAATGACAGAGATTGCACAGTTCCTATGCTAGGTGCACATATCTCCGGGGCACATATTTTTTAGGTCTTACTTTAAAATGATAATTGCGTCTTACGTGCCCTAGAAGGTATAATGTCTGCGTATCAGGGATGGGAAAAATGCCGTTATTTCCAGTCTTTTCAATAGATTTTCACTTCATCTCATTCTTTTTGCCATCAGCAAAGTTTGAAACGTTTAAAATTGCTCTGCGAGTCTTTTTGAACATGATGCAAAATTTGTTTACCTTAAAGGGAATTACTGCGATGTAGTGGGAAAATGTCTGTTTTTATCATTTATTTGCAGTCTTGATTTACTTGCTGTTTACTCTATTTGCATAGTTTACACGTTTGGTTTATGAAATAAATCTCTTCGCATTTCCTTGCGGTGGCAAATCCATCTCAGAGTACAATTCTACAAATATTCCAGGTCAGTCATTTGTAATAATTGTAATACTGTACAAGCATTGATGTTCGTTACACATTCATGTGATTTTTATATTTAGTTTGCTGGATTTGATGTTGAGACGTGGACAGAAATAGCTGAACTGAATCTGTCATTTAAAAGAGGTGTCCATTTTAGTCAGGCCTTTCTTAATTTGTAGGTGTCCCTGAAACTGGCTGGTGGCTTCTTTTTCTAAAAGGCATAAATCCTATGTTTGGAATCCTCCTCCAGAAGACCAGTGTTCCCAAAAAAGACATATTAATAGAGTTTTGTAACATAAGAGTTTTCTAAGATAAGCAACCTCTATAATTCCTGTAGGTCGCATCTATATTCAGATTTTTGGTCATTGTTTTCTCCTCTCCTCCTTCCAAGAGCCATAACTTGCATTTTTTGTGGGCTGAAGTGTTGTTTTTATTGGTACAATTGTGAAATACATGCGACTTTTTGATCACTTTTTTATAAAAAAAATTTTAGGGACAAAGAACAACCCAAAAAATGCACTTTTGAAGTTTGGAATTTTTTTCTATGGTATTCACTGTACAGGATAAATTATGTTACATTTTTTTTTTTAAAAGAGGACTATATCGAACACAGTGATACTAATTATGTGTAACTTTTTTATTTTTAAAATGGAAAAATGAGGGGAATTTTAACCTTTAAAAAATTTTTGCTGTTTTTTAGTTTAAACCGCGTGGGGCACAATTATGAAATATTGCAGTACTATTATTATTATTATTATTTATTTTAAAGCACCATTGATTCCAGGGCGCTGGACATTCCAGGGGGTTACATACATTACATAAGTCACTCGAGTACAGTGATAAGGGATAATGACAATTGGCACGACAGAGGGAGAGAGGACCCTACCCGCGAGGGCTTACAATCTACAGGAGGGGGGAAAAAGACAGGCGGTGAGGGGCAGACATGTCTGTGGGGGAGGTAGTGACAAGATTAGTGAAGGTTATAGGCAAGCCTGAATTTAAATGGGGTTTTTAGGTTGCTTTTGAAGCTGGTGAAAGTGGAGGAGGGGTCTGATGTGTAGGGGCAGTTGAGTTCCAGAGTGTGGGTGAAGCAAAGGGAGAAGTCTTTGGGAAAAGGTTGTGTGAGGAGTTGATAAGCGGAGAGGGAGAGGAGAAGGCCCTGTGAGGAGGCGAAGAGTGCGTGAGGGGAGATTTTTTGGAAATTAGAGCAGAGATGTATGGAGGGAGAGGTCATGGAGGGCCTTGTAGGTCTTTGGGTTTGTAGTTGAAAAGAATTCGCTGGGCAATGGGAAGCCAGTGAAGGGATTGGCAGAGGGGGGGAGGCAGAGGAGTAGCGAGGAGAGAGGTGGATAAGACGGGGCAAACAGAGTTAAGGATGGATTGGAGGGGAGCGAGGTGCTAGCTGGGAGGCCACGAGAAGGATGTTGTAGTAGTCTAAGGGGGGAGATGACAAGGGGATGGGGCCAGCATTTTTGTAGTTTTCGTAGTTGAGGAATGAGCGGGGTGCGGAGATGTTTTTCAAGGTGGAAGGTGGGTGGCAGAGGTGAGGGGTTTGGGGTGTGTGGTTTGAAAGATAGAGCAGAGTCTAGGATTACCCCAAGGCAGCGGAAATTGCGGGACCGGTGAGAGTTTTAGAGCCGTTGACTGTAATAGAGAGATCAGGGGCAGGGTAGAGGTTGGTGGTGGAAAGATGATGAGTTCTGTTTTCTCCACAATTTTGTTTTAGGAGACGTGATGAGAAGAAGGAGGAGATGGAGGACAGACAGTCAGGGATCCGGGAGAGAAGGGAGGTGACATCTGGGCCGGAGATGTAGAGTTTGGGGATCATCAGCATACAGGTGGTAATGAAAGCCATGTGAGGCTAGAGTGACCGAGACCAAGAGTGTAGATAGAGAAAAGTAGTGGGCCCCGGACGGGCCCTTGGGGGACCCCTGACAGAAAGAGGCCGGGCGGAAAGGGGGATGGTGCGAGAATAAGAGACGCTGAAAAGTCCGATCAGTGAGGTCGAGGAGATCCAGGAAAGGACAAATCTGTGATGCCGAGGGAGGAGAGGATTTGTAGCAGGAGGGAATGGTCGACAGTGTCAAAGGCAGAGGATGGGTCTAAAAGGAGGAGCACAGAGTAGTGGCATGAGGCTTTAGCAGTTACTAGGTCATTAGTGATTTGGTTAGGGCGGTTTCGGTAGAGTGGTGGGGTCGGGAAAACCCGATTGTAGTGGGTCAAGAAGAGAGTTGGAGGAGAGGTGGGAGGACAGTGAAGATAGACGTGTTGCTCGAGGAGTTTGTAGGCAAAAGGGAACAGTGAGATGGGGCGATAGTTGGACAGAGAAGAGGGGTCAAGGGTTGTTTTTTTAGGATTGGAGTGATAGTAGCATGTTTAAAAGGGGGAAGGAAAC